>JASEVX010000012.1:9683081-9782514 GCA_031761405.1 Serripes groenlandicus
TAATCATTGAACTTTTTCTAACTTTTTGAAAACATTTGGACTAGAAGAGTAATTGCTCATGATGAGCCTGCCTGGTCGATACCAAAGACTAAAATGGTAGTAGTGGCTTTTCCAACTTGGTGCTCAGGATAATTGTTTAGCCCTTACCCACATACAACAAATCTGCAGCAGAGCCTGCAGAAGACTTTGAAAACATATTTTCAAAAATATGAAAAATCTTCATTTATGACAGCTTAATTATTAAATTGAGTTGAAAACATTGTGGCAAATGGTGAAATTGCTCATCATGAGCAATTTCACCTTTGCCACAGTGTTTTCAAAAGTCGTCTGCTGCTGTAGCGTCTTTATGTAGGAAAGGGTATTAGTAGTAACGACTGATGTTTACTTGTGTCAGGATAAAAGAACCAGTAGCACACATGTATATACCCAGGAAACGTTGTGATGTAAATGAAATATTGAAGAAAGCGGAGTAAATCGCCATACAAATAAACATAATAAAATTAACACTTTACCACATGTTAAACAAATATTCAGCAGCAGATCACTTCGAAAACATCTGCTTACAATATTTTGTCTCTCCTTTTGCCACAATTTTTTCGAAAGAATTCTGCTGCAGATATGTCAGAAAGCGACTGTATATGGAAAAGGGTTAACCCTTTCCCTCACAGACACTTTCTGACGCCTCTGCAGCAGACAGCTTTTTGAAGACATGGCGACAAAAGAAGAAACTGCTCAAAACAAGCAATTTCTCCTTTCGTCACCATGTTTTCAACTTGATTCAATTATTGTACTTTCATTTAAAGAGTTTCCTATTTTTTTCCGTTAATTTTTTAAAGTCGTCTGCTGCAGATTTGTGGTGTGAATGAAGGAAAGCGTTAGATGGTCATTTGTAGTTAGATGATTGGTCAAGCGCCATTAATAATTACAGGTTCCGTTCGAGGAAAGGAAATTTGCACAAGAAAATGTAAATAGAAATCTATAATAGAAATCTATAATTTGTTACGTCTGTCTGGAGAAGTTCACTTAGTGAATATTCAAGGACTTTGTACTTTTGTAACCCTTTTCCATGTACAAACAAATCAGAAGCATATGAGCCGTTTCGCGAGAAAACCAATAGTGCGGACTATGCGTAAAGTTCCGACCCGGATCAGCCTAAGCATGCCACGCAGGTTAACCCGGATAGACTCTTTTCGCTTTCTGTGGATGTTCTGTTACAGGAATCATCAATCTATACCTCTATCCTCCCTGAGACGGAATGTGTCGGCCCAGAACAGTCTGCGCAGGCTGATCTGGGTCGATACATTACGCAGAGGCCATAATGTTGGGTTTTCTCGCGGGACGGCTCATATGACATCTCGGTAAAATTAACGAAAATCTCTACGGGAAGATTAATTATTGAAAAGAGTAAAATATTGTGGCAAAAGAAATAATTGCTCATAGTCTTGCCACAATGTTTTTCAAAAATTTGCTGTACATGTGGGAAAAGGGTTGATAAAATGAATTTCCATAAATGTCAGAAATATGGGATAGGTATTGAAGTGAAATAGTGTCTAGGAATGCTGTACAAATGATATTATTTTCACAGAAATATTATGTGGATATATATATATATATATAAATCATTTGAAAGAAATTCATGAAAAAAAATAATACAAATTAAGAGGAGAAAATATAGAGGTTTGAATCAAATTTATAATATAAAATGGGATTGTTTCTCCCTGTACCATATTTGGTATTTTTATGTCAATAATGTCAAAGATGGTTACCACATAAGACCTTTGTAAATGAAATTGTTCTATAACCAATGGATATTAACCCTTAACCCTTTCCCTCATATAGACGCTTTTTGACGCCTCTGCAGCAGACAGCTTTTTGAAAACCTAGTGACAAAAGAAGAAATTGCACAATACGTGCAATTTCTCCTTTTGCCACAATGTTTTCCACTTTTTGTTATCCATTCAATTATGGAGATTTTCTATGTTTTGACAAAAAACGTTCAAAGTCGTCTGCTGCAGAATTGTCGTATGAGGGAAAGGGTTAACCACATGTAGGAGCCTAAAGACGCATCTGCAGCAGACGACTTTTGAAAAAAAAATTGGCAAAAGGAAAAATTGCACCTAATGAGCAATGTCTCCTTTTGCCACAATGTTTTCAACTCAAATCAAGGATTATACTTTCATTGACGGAGCATTTCCTTGTTTTTGTCTACATGTTTTCAAGTCGATCTACTGCAGATTTGTAATATGTTGGAAAGTTTTGTACATCAGCAATTTCTTACCAGTATTTTCCCCACAATATCAGTCTCTATAATTGGCCAATAAAAGTCCTATGCTGTGGGTTCTCTAAAGAATTGTCTCTTGACTACCAACAACATAGAGTTTAAGGTTTAAATAAGGATTTTAGAATATCAATCCTTCCTCACATATAGACGCTTTCAGACGCCTCTGCAGACAACTTTTACAAGAGCTCTGTGTCTTAGTTTACAGTCTGGTAAAAGACAGCTGAAAATGACAAAATGATTCAAAGCAAAATATAATGAAAGTACTCTGAGTATGGCGCCCAATTACAATAATCGATAGAAGAAAAGTGTGGGGGTGGGCTCTACGATTCTCCTGGTTAGGAAGATGCTTTGGGGGGAAAAAACATTTTACCCTTTCCCACATACAACAAGTCTGCGGTAGACAAGTGAAGAACCTCTGTCATTGGAAGTTTAATAATTGAATCTATATAGGGTTAAAAACTTTGTGGAAAAAGGAGAAATTGCTCAGGATGCGTATACTGCAGAAGTGTTAGAAAGTGTTTGTAAATGGGAAAGAGTTAAAGGAACCCTTCACTTGATACATATGTCTGTTGAAAACACTTTGGAAAAAGGAAATATATCTAAATGAGATACACAAGTATACGTTTGCCTGTGATGTTTTCAACTGTATAAAAAAAATATTTTCAAATTTCCAGACTTGCCATCCGTCTTCAACCATTTGTTAATCATGGCCAGTAGATTTGGATTAAAACTTAATATATATTAACTATGATTAACCCTTTCCCTATATTATATACAGACACCGGTTGACACTTTTGCAGTAAGACATTTTTTTAAAACATTGTGGCAAAAGAAGAAATTGCTCGTAATGACAGTGATTTCCACTCTTTTTAGTTATTTCACTTTTATTTTAAGGGGCTTTCACATGTTTTCAAAATCGTCTTCTGTCAATTTTGTTGACTGTTGGAAAGTGTTAAACATGATCAAAAACCTTATCTTCTGTAATTGTTGGCCACAGACTGAATGTGTTTAGAGCAAATAGTTAAGGTCATCACTGTCTTGTACATATATATATATATATATTTATATATTCAACTTTTTAAGCATGTGTGGCAAAAGAAAATTACTCATTATTAGCTATTTCTACGTCCCTGTTTTGTCACAATGTTTCAACGCATTAAAAAAAATTATACTTCCATTTATAAAGATTTTCCATATTTTTTTCCCCGTAGATGTTTTTCTAAGGGAGTCTGCTGCAGATTATTTGTATGTGAGAAAGTGTTAAATCCATATACAGTAATTTACATAGAAAAGTGAGGGGGTGGCAATGGGTCTTCACCTATTAAGCTCTCTTTGATCCCTGATGTTTCCCTTTCATCAACTCTTAACCCTTCAGACGCTTTCTGACGCCTCTGCAGCAGACGGCTGTTTGAAAACATAGTGACAATAGAAGAAATTGCTCAAAACGAGCATTTTCTCCTTTTGCCGCAATGTTTTCCACTTTTTGTCATAGGTTAACCATTCAATTATAGAGATTTTCTATTTTTTGACAAAATATGTTCAAAGTCGTCTCCTGCAGCATTGTCGTATGAGGGAAAGGGTTAACATGATGCTGACAAATTTGATATTGGCAGTGGCTTTAACCCTTTCCCTCACATAGACGCTTTCTGACGCCTGGAATCCGCTGTGGTTAGCGTCGGGGATTTCGAAACCGGGTGTCCCGGGTTCAATCCCCAGTCGCGGCACTACAGTCATGGTGGAGTGCCGTTGGGCAAGGAACATTTTCTAGCCTAGTACTGGTTTGTTTACCCAGGGATCATGAATAATTAAATTTAATTGCGCGCTAAATGACCTTAGCTGTCGATGCGCCATAAAACAATATACATTCATTTCTGACGCCTCTGCAGCAGACAGCTTTTTGAAAACATAGTGACAAAAGAAGAAATTGCTCAAAACGTGCAATTTCTCCTTTTGCCACAATATTTTCCACATTTAGTCATAGGTTATCCATTTAATTATAGAGATTTTCCATCTTTTGACAAAACATGTTCAAAGTCGGCTGCTGCAGAATTGTCGTATGAGGGAAAGGGTTAAAAAACATTGGAAGAAAGGGAGTCTTCAATGCTGTTCTTCAGATGTTGTAATGCCAACACGTTTCAAAACTGTTTTAACCCTTTCCCACATGTATGCAACAAATCTGCGAATAGTTAATCATACCATTATTAATTATGTCTCCCCCATTACATGGGGGTGACATATTGTTTTTGCCCGTTCCGTCCGTCCGTCCTTCCGTCTGTCACACTTGTTTCCGCTCAATAACTGAAGAACGCTTGGGCGTAGGAACTTCATACTTGGTATGCAGGTTGGTCATGACCAGTAGCTGATCCCTATTGATTTTGATAACAGAAGGTCAAAGGTCAAGGTCATGGTGACCTTGTGAGGTAAAAAATGGTTTCCGCTCAATAACTGAAGAACGCTTTGGCTGAGGAACTCCATACTTGGTATGCAGGTTGGCCATGCCTAGTAGAAGACCCCTATTGATTTTGAGGTCAGTACGTCTAAAGTCAAGGTCACAGTGACCATGAGCTTGAAAGGTCACAGTGACAATGAGCTGATAAATAGTTTTTGCTTGGGCCCAGGAACTTCATACTTGATGCGCATATTGGTCACCACCAGTAAATGACCCCTATTAATTTTAAGGTCACTAGGTCAAAGGTCAAGGTTACAGTGGTCAAGGTCACATCTGTCGCACTTGTTTCCGCTCAATAACTGAAGAACGCTTGGGCATAGGATCTTCATACTTGGTATGCAGGTTGGTCATGACCAGTAGATGACTCCTATTGATTTTGATGTCAGAAGGTCAAAGGTCAAGGTCATGGTGACCTTGTGAGGTAAAAAATGGTTTCCGCTCAATAACTGAAGAACGCTTGGGCCGAGGAACTCCATACTTGTTATGCAGGTTGGCCATGCCCAGTAGAAGACCCTATTAATTTTGAGGTCAAAGTCAAGGTCACAGTGACCTTGAGCTGAAAGGTCACAGTGACAATGAGCTGAAACATTGTTTTTGCTTAATAACTGTAGAATGCTTTGGCCATGGAAGTTAATACTTGGTGCGCAGGTTGGTCACCACCAGTAGATGACCCCTATTGAGGTCACTAGCTTAAAGGTCAATGTCATGGTAACCTTCAGCTGAAAAATGGTTTCCTCTCAATAACTAAAGAATGCTTATGTTGAGGAACTTCATACCTGGTGTGCAGGTTGGTCCTAACCAGTAAATGACCTGAAGGTCACGGTAACCTTCAGCTGAAAAATGTGTTTTACTCAATAACTCAAGAACGCTTATACCCAGGAACTTCATACTTGGTGTGCA
This sequence comes from Serripes groenlandicus, assembly GCA_031761405.1. Lineage (NCBI taxonomy): Eukaryota > Metazoa > Mollusca > Bivalvia > Cardiida > Cardiidae > Serripes > Serripes groenlandicus. The sequence continues at coordinate 9,688,712 of JASEVX010000012.1, forward strand.
GCTTGGTCCTAACCTGTAGATGAGCCCTATTGATTTTGATGTCAGTAGGTCAAAGGTCAAGGTCAAGGTGACCTTTGGTTGAAAAATGGTTTCCGCTCAATAACTGAAGATTGTCACTGTTGCTTCATCTCAAATGACCCCTATTTATTTTGAGGTCACTAGGTCAAAGACCAAGGGCATGGTAACCCTCAGCTGAAAAATGGTTTCCACTCAATAACTGAGGATTGTCACTGTTGCTTCATCTCCAGTCCAAAACTAAAAAAATCATCTCCATCATTTCTTCTCCTCCCCTACGACCACACAAATGGGGAGACAAGCGCTTTTTCAAAAAAGCAATCTCTAGTTAGAGTTGAAAACATTGTGGCAAAAAGAGAAATTGTGAGCACTTTCTCCTTTTGCAAAAATGTTTTCAAAAGTAGTTTGCTGCAGAGGCGTACGAAAGTGTCTATATGTGGGAAAGGGTTAAGGCCAACCCCCTTTCAAAACTGTTTTGAAGCCAACTTTTGAAAACTGTTATAAGGCCAAAACCTTGTTTTAATGCAGACATGTTTCAAACTATCACATCATGTAAAATGTTAACGTGGCGGAAATCTAGATTTAAATGTTAACATGGTATAATATTGATTTATAGTTAAATATATCTAATTCATTCAGTTATTGTAACCTTTTAACCCTTTACCTCATATAGACTCTTTTTGACGCCTCTGCAGCAGACGGCGTTTTGAAAACATAGTGAAAATAGAAGAAATTGCTTGTCCTTCTGTCACAATGTTTTCCACTTTTCGTCATAGGTTATCCAGTCAATTAAAGAGATTTTCTATTTTTTGATAAAAATATGTTCAAAGTCGTCTGCTGCAGAATTGTCGTATGAGGGAAAAGGTTAATGAATTTTCCCACGTGCAACAGACGGTGGTACAGAGGTAGAGTGTTGGTCTCTTGTACCAAAGGTCTTGGGTTCAAATCCTGTGATGAGTGGGTTCTGCCTTTGGGATTTTTCCACACAATCTGCGCGAGTACTGGTTAAGTATCCAGGAAGCAGACATGGAGCGTGATTAATTTAAGCTTAAAGCTTGTTTCGCAATGGCTTTAAAATAAATAAGTTTAAACTAACAACCCTGCAGTAGACGACTGAAAACATACCCGAACAAATTTGGAAACTCCCTTTAAATAAAGTACAATTATTGAATAGTATTGAAGACTTGGTGACAATTAATTAATAAATTAATTAATGCCTTACATGTCACATAATTATGAAGGTTCAATTTGACGCATATGCTACAAAGAACTTTTGAATACTACATGACAAAAGTAGAATATAGCCGTTTTATACTACTGAAGCAGACAACTTCTGAAAACACTGACATATGTAGAAATTGCAAATATATCAAGTTCTGAACTCTGGTTCAGACGTCTTGATAAGGAGTTATAATTGGTCTTTTTCCCCATGAAAATCACCCTTGACTTGATCAGCCCCTATGTTGTGGGTACGCAAAAGATTCGTCTCATTTAAAAAATGATTCTTTTGCGTACCCACAACATAGACTTTGAGTGTCGATAAGGATTTTGAAATGTAAAATGTGCACCTTATCTAGAGGTCTGCCATATGTTATTGGTCTCCTAACCATAATTATGTTGTGGCACTCGAAGGAGTTGCCTTATTGAGACGGTGCTATTACCCTTTCCCATGTATACAACAAATCTGGAGCAGACGACTTTGAAAACATCTTTTCAAAAATGTGAAAAATCTTCAATAATGACAGTGTTTGATTATTAAATTGAGTTGAAAACATTGTGGCAAATGGTGGAATTGCTCATCATGAGCAATTTCACCTTTGCCACAGTGTTTTCAAAAGTCGTCTTGCTGCAGAGGCGTCAGAAAGCGTTTATATGAGAGGGAAAGGGTTAAATTTTGGTACAATAATTGAATAGAGTTGAAAACATGGTGACAAAAGGAGAAATTGCTCGTTTTGAGCAATTTCTTCGTTTGTCGCCATGTTTTCAAAATCCGTCTGCTGCAGAGCCGTTAGAAGGCATCTTTACGAGGTAAAGGGTTAAATGATAACTGATACTTGCGGAATATGCTAATAATTAAATTGAGCTTTTCCCACCTGCAGACTCAATTTAGATGGGTCTGCAGCAGGCAAATTTTTCAAACCATTGTTGCAAAAGGAATGGTTGCTCATAAATTGCAATTTCTCCTTTTGCCACAATGTTTTCAATTTTATTCAATATTTATACTTTCATATTCAGAGAGTTTACCATTGTGTTTGTATCAAATTGATATTTTTCTAAGTCCTGTCTGCTGCAGGTGCATTGTGTGGCAGAGGTCCAGATAAGGAGGGGTATTCAGCTCTTTTCCCTACAATATCTTTCAAATTATTCAACCAAATCCTATGTTGTGGGTACTCAAAAGAATCGTCTCATTGAGACGATTCTTTTGAGTACCCACAACATAGGGTAAGTGGATAAAATAAGGATTTTAGAACAAGTAAAACGATTGTTATCAAAAGCTCTGGTGTGGGAAAGAGTTAAAGCTGCTAGTTCACCAGGCAAATGAGAGTGTATTGATTAATCCCCTCAGGTTTTTGTCACCGAGAGTCTCAAGATTATTGTTTACCTCTCCTGTTCACGGGCCTAGATAAGGGAGGAGTAAACACGTCTTGCTTCCATGGTATCTCGGTTAGTAAACATTACAACCTATGTTGTGGGTACTCGAAAGAATCGTCTCACTGAGACGATTCTTTTGAGTACCAACAGCATAGGTTTTGGAGGTCAAATAAGGATTTTTTAAACGTACAAACTGTCGTTTATCTAGAGCTCTGCATCTCCTCTTCACAGACCTCGGATAAGAATAAATTAAACCCACTATAGCTATCCTATAAAGCCAACCAAATGTTCTGGGTACTTGAAAAAAAAGAGTCATTGGGGTGAATCTTTTGCGTATCCACAATACAGAAATGAAGATTAGATAAGGATGTTTAACCCTTTTCCTCTGCAGCAGACAGCTGTTTGAAAACATAGTGACAAAAGAAGAAATTGCTCAAAACGTGCAATTTCGTCTTTGGCCACAATGTTTTCCACTTTTAGTCATAGGTTATCCATTCAATTATAGAGATTTTCTATGTTCGACAAAATATGTTCAAAGTCGTCTGCTGCAGAATTGTCGTATGAGGTAAAGGGTTAATAATTAATATTGTAGGTTATCTTGAGCTCTGCCTATTGTGTTTCTCCTGTTGTTTTCCCTCAAAAACCTTCTGCCTGCAATATGGCAGACCTGTGGCCTTGATAACTAGGGAGTAAACAGTTCTCAAACAGTAGCCTTGATAACAATAAGTAAACAGGTCTTAAGCAGTAGCCTTAATAAACAGAACGGGTCTTTGCTCCACTTTATCTCGAATTAGAAAATGTTGAACCTTTCCTACAAACAACAGTCATAGAAATTAACATATCATATTCACTGGGCCAAAAATTTCTTAATGTTTGGTTATGCTTTATATATCGTGTAAAATTATACTGGCCATTGAAAGGAAATGTTTCACTGGTCCGAACCAGTTTGAGCATTCTTAATTAAAACAATGTTTATCTTTTTTAATCAATTGAAACTTGATGTACTTTCAGGTCACACCGAAATCCCCTGGTTTGAATCCGAATGCATCGGTGTTTTTAAGTACAAAGACGTCGACTCCTGGCGGTGCCCAGCACCAGGACACTGGTCAGTGGGACCAGAATGACAGCGGAATAAACAATAATACTAGTAGTGGTAAGTACATTCATTAACCCTTCCCCTCATACGACAATTCTGCAGCAGACGACATATTTTGTCAAAATAAAGAAAATCTCCATAATTGAATGGATAACCCATGACAAAAAGTGAAAAACATTGTGGCAAAAGAAGAAATTGCATGTTTTGTGCAATTTCTTCTTTTGTCACTATGTTTTGAAAAAGCTGTCTGATGCAGAGGCGTCGAAAAGCGTCTATATGAGGGAAAGGGTTAAAATACATGTATAATAAATTAATGAAGTTGAAAACATTGCGACAAAATATTGATCGTCCTAGTAGTGTGCATTGTTTGAATGTGCAACAAAACCACCTGTTTTGCTAGATACACTTTATGTACTTATGTTTTATGAACATTTATCAAGAGATTTTCTTATGTATTTATGTCTGATGAAAACAATTCATATTTAAAAACCAAATTTCACTCATGTATGCATCAAATCTGCAGCAGACAACTTTGAAAACAAGAAGTCAAAAATATTTAAAATATTCTTAAATGGAGCTGAAAATATTGTGCAAAAGAAGAAGATTCAAATCCTGTGATGAGCGAGTTCTGCCTTTGGAATTTTTCCTCACAAATGGCACAAAGAGTACTGACAGTGTCATTTACTGATGAGTTAAAAACACTGGCAAAGTGAAAAATTGCTTTAACGCTTTCCCTCATATGACAATTCTGCAACAGACAAATTTGAAGATATTTTATCAAAAAATGGTAAATCTCTATTTAATTGAATGGATAACCTATGACTAAAAGTGGAAAACATTGTGGCAAAAGGAGAAATTGCTTGTTTTGAGCAATTTCTCCTTTTTTCACTATGTTTTCAAAAAGCCGTCTGCTGCAGAGACATCAAAATGTGTCTAAATTTGGGAAATGGGTTTCTGAATTTTGGTCTTTTCAGATGTAAAGAAAGTTCTTACAATCAGTTTAACTAATTCTTTTAAATTTCAGATTTTTCCTATGTGAATGGCGATGTGAGCTCTGATAAGTCGGATGCTGGAGTTTTCTCCCCTACGTCGGCGGACTCTGCATTCCAGTCCGATTATAAATACACAGACAGTCGTGTATTAAAGTAAGACGCTTTTCCCTTTTTGCATGTTTCCTGTATCTTCATATCACCCCTCCCCCTCCTTGCATAACAATAAGATGTGGATGAAAAGGCCTAGTTAACCCTTTCCCCGTCATACAACAATTCTGCAGCAGACGACTTTGAACATATTTTGTAAAATCTCTATAATTGAATGGATAAACTATGACTAAAAGTGGGAAAACATTGTGGCAGAAGGAGAAATTGGTCGTTTTCTTCTTTTGTCACTTTGTTTTCAAAAAGCTGTCCGATGCAGAGGAGTTAGAAAGCGTCTATATGAGGGAAAAGGTTAACCCTTCCCAACTGTAAGGCAATTGGAGGCTTCTGCAGCAGACGACTTTTGAAAACATGAAGCAATTTCCCCTTTTTCCACAATGTTTTCGACTTTTTTCAGTAATTTTACCTTCATTTATAGAGATTTTCCGTGTTTTTGTCTCGATATTTTTAAAGTTGTCTACTGCAGATTAATTGTATTGGGGTAAAGGGTTAATAGCACTTGTGAAGGTCATCTGCTGCAGAGGCTTCAGAAATAGTCGGCAGTTGGAAAAATGTTACTATAATCGAAAGTTCATGGACGAATGGGAATGGATGGAAAACAGCCATAATCCGGAGATAAATAGTTTTTTTGGGGTCATAAATTGGGAAACAGCTTGTGTTTATGCCTTAGTTTTTTAACCCTTTCCCTCGTACAGCACATCTGTTGCAGACGACTTTGAAAATATCTGCAAAAAAAGGGAAAAACCTCTATGCATGAAGTTATTACGGAAATTGGTTGAAAACTTTGTGGCGAAGGAGAAATGGCTTATTTCAATATAACTGTCTGCTACAAAATCTGTCTGCATTGTTATGTATGTACATTTATCCCTTTTGCTTAAAATAACCCCCTCCCCCATTTTTACACCTGAAGAAAACATTCTGGAAAAAGGAGACAAGTTGCTCAACACTGTTGTTTCCGAATAATTGTTATACTTTGTTCAGTTGTAGATATAACTCGGTTAGCTGCTATACCATAGAGTAAATTTATCATTGCATATTATTTATTAACCTGTACATTGATGCAATGCAGGCATTTTTAGACATCTGCATTAGACTAGACTAAGGTAACCCCTTCCCACATGCAGACGCTTTCCCGACGCCTCTGCAGCAGACGACTTTTGAAAACATTGTGGCCAAAGGTGGATATGAGCAATTCTCTTTTTGCCACACTGTTTTCAATTCTTTTCAAATAATTATGCTACCATTTTAGAGATTTTCAATATGTTTGTCCAGATGTTTTCATTGTATTGTGTGCTTCAGGCTTTTCTATGTAGACGAGGGTTAAACTCGGCCTGAGTTTGTCCATGTGCCTGTCACGCTTTAACCCTTTCCCTCATATAGACGCTTTCTGACGCCTCTGCAGCAGAAGGCGTTTTGAAAACATAGTGACAAAGGAAGCCACAAGGTTTTCCACTTTTAGTCATGGGTTGTTATCCTTTCAATTATAGAGATTTTCCATGTTTTGACAGAATATGTTTAAATCATCTGCTGCAGAATTGTCATATGAGGGAAAGTGTTAACTTACTTGGTTAATGTATGTACATGTCATTTGGCATGTGAAACAAATCAAATGCTTTCTAGATAGACAACTCTGAAAATGGATTATTAGGGAATGTGAGATGCTTAACCCTTTCCCTCATATAGACGCTTTCTGACGCCTCTGCAGCTTTTTGAAAACATAGTGACAAAAGAAGAAATTGCACAAAACGTGCATTTTCTCCTTTTCCCACAATGTTTTCCAATTTTTGTCATAGGTTATCCATTCAATTACGGAGATTTTCTATGTTTTGACAAAATACGTTCAAAGTCGTCTGCTGCAGAAATGCCGTATGAGGGAAAGGGTTAACTATTCCAACATACAATTCTGAAGAAGACGACCATGAAAATAACTTGGCAAAAACTATGAGAAATCTCAATAAAATAATATATAGCTCATGAACATGGTTGAAAACATTGTTGCAAAAGGGGGAATTGCAAATGTGAGCATATTGGAAAGGGTATAATAGATTGAGATAATTATAGCCATGGGGCATAACTGTTTAACCCTTTTCCTCATACGACAATTCTGCAGCAGACAACTTTGCACATATTTTGTCGAAAAATGGAAAATCTCTTTATTTGAATAGATTACCTATGACTAAAAGTGGAAAACATTGTGGCAAAAGGAGACATTGCTTGTTTTGAGCAATTTCTTCTTTTGTTACTGTTTTCAAAAAGCTGTCTGCTGCAGAGTCGAGGGAAAAGGTTAAATTAAAAATGAAAGAATGTAATGAATTTAGATATGATTCATAAGAATCTATTTTTACTACTTTATTACTTTGTAAGCAAAAACCAATATCTTTCAACCCTTTCCCACATACAACAATTCTGCAGCAGGCGACATTTGAAACATACTGACAAAAACCTGAAAAATCTCCATAAAAGATAGCTTAATTGTTAGATAAAGTTGACAACATTGTGGCCAAAGAAGAAATTGCTCTTTATGAGCAATTTCACCTCTTGGCCACAATGTTTTCAAAAGTTGTCTGCTGCTATTGCGTCAGAATGCGTCTGCAGGTGAGAAAGGGTTAAATCTGTCTCATGCTATTTATAGGCGCCATTTTTTTTATATTTAGATATTATTGTTATCAATTTGCTAACAACCTAAGGATAAATAATATGTATAAAACAAAAAGAAACAACTCTCTATGCATTGAAAACATTTTTTTGGAAAAGAAGCGACTCTTCTGGCAATGCTTTAAAATGTTGTCTGTAGCAAAGGAATCAAAAGTCATATGTAATGCGGGAAAGGGCTAATTGTGGGAGAGTTCATTCTGAAATTAGGTTCTCTTAACCCTTTCCCTCATATAGACTCTTTCAGACGCCTCTGCAGCAGACAGCTTTTTGAAAACATAGTGACAAAAGAAGAAATTGCACAAAACGTGCAATTTCTCCTTTTGCCACAATGTTTTCCACTTTTAGTCATAGGTTATTCATTCAGTTATGGAGATTTTCTATGTTTTGACAAAATACGTTCAAAGTCGTCTGCTGCAGAATTTCCGTATGAGGGAAAGGGTTAATGCTAAGCAACACCATTTATCGGCTGTAAATCAGATTTTACGATTCCCAAAGCAGTCTATGGAAGCTGAAAATAGCTGTATTAAAAAAAATCTCATTTTCTCCATTTGCCATTGAAACACAATATTCCTTCGTCTCCAAAGACCACTCCTTGAATGCTCTCCATATAAAGCAGATCTGCAGCAGACAAATTTGAAAAAAATATTGGCAATCTCTAAAAAAGAATGTTTAATTATTGAATAGAGTTTAAAACATTGTGACAGAAGGAGAATTTGCTCTTGAGGAGCAATTTCTTCTTTTGCCACAATGTTTCAACTCTATTCAATAATGAAGCTTTCATTTTTAGAAATTTTCTATATTTATGTCAAGGTTGATTTAATTAACCCTTTCCCTCATACAACAATTCTGCAGCAGACGACTTTGAACTTATTTTGTCAAAATATGGAAAATCTCTATGATTGAATGGATAACCTATGACTAAAAGTGGAAAACATTGTGGCAAAAGGAGAAATTGCTCTTTTTAAGCAATTTCTTCTTTTGTCTCTATGTTTTCAAAAAGTCGTCTGCTACAGAGGCGTCAGAAAGCGTCTATATGAGGGAAAGGGTTAAAATCGTCTGCTGCAGAAGGTGTTGTGGGAGAATCAAAAATTTCCCCATGATGAACAAGTTCTCCTTACCCCAGTTTTCTGTTTTACATTGAATAGATACTTTTGTTTGTCACTAAAAAATTTACATTATTTGTTATCTTTAGGTGTTTAAATTTGGAAAAGTCCATGAATCTGATATCTGCGTACGGGCTTCTTTAACCCTTTCCCACACACAGCAAATCTGCAGCAGATGACTTTGAAAACATGGTGACAAAAACCTGAAAAATCTCCATAAAAGATAGCTTAATTGTTAAATAAAGTTGAAAACATTGTGGTCAAAGGTGAAATTGCTCATCATGAGCAATTTCACCTTTGGCCACAATGTTTTCAAAAGTCATCTGCTGCTATTTTCTCAAAATTGGTCTGCAGGGTGGGAAAGGGTTAAAGACAATAACATTCTAAAAATGAAGGTTCTCAAGGTTCTCAAATTGACAATCATGACTGGCAGAGGATCTTGGAAAGTTATGTGGGAGAAGGAGAACTTTTTCATTAATCCTTCCCGACATACAACAAATCTGAAGCTATGATTTTGAAAACATCTTTGCAAAATTATAGAAAAAGTCTCTGTAGATGATAGAATAATCATTTATAGATTTGAAAACATTGTGGTTAAAGGTGAAATTTCTCATTATGAGCAATTTCACCTTTTGCCACTATGTTTTCAAGAGATGTCGGCTGTAGTGGTATCAGAAAGCTATAAGTAGGAAAGGGTTAAATGACTATAATTAAAAATTTAAATTATCAATACAGTTGAAAACATTGTTTCAAAAGTAGAACTTGCTCATCATGAGCAATTTTTAGCTCAACTTTTGAAAAAAAGAGAGCGTCTGTGCCGTACGCGGTGCTCTTGTTTACGTTTGTCACAATATTTATCTGTTGTAGATGGGTCTCTGGGTGGGAAAGGGCCAAATTGTTATGTTGGGTTCTGTATTTATGTAACTATACATTATATTAATGGTATGTTGTAATATTTTTCAGTGACAGTAATATAAGCAGTGCTGCAGCACTAAAGCTGGAGAATTCACTGGGAAATGTGTCTGTAGATAATCTGCCTCCACCTTTCAACCCCAACCCAGTTGAAACTGGTGGGCAGGCTAATTTTACTGCGGAGTCGACGAGTGTGTTGTTGCCCGATGCGCAATTTACAAGTGAAAATGGATCGCCAGCTAGTCAAAGACAGTCAGGTATGTGTGCATTGTTCAAGCCTTGACAAAGATAGCAGGAGACCCGGGTTCAATCCCAGGTACAGATGAGGGGGTTTTAGGTCTTTTCCCCACAATATCTCTTATTATCCAACCAATTTTTATGTTGTAGGTACTCAAAAAGATAGCAGGAGATCAGGGTTCAGTCCCAGGTTGGGCCATACTAAATACATACTTTTATTCCAGAGGACTAGATAAGGAGGAGTAAACTGGTCTTTTTCAACCCAAATTTTTATCATGACTTAACCAAAGCCTATGTTGTGGGTACTAAAAAGAATCGTCTCACTGAGACGATTCTTTTGAGTACTCACAACATAGGGTTAGTGTATCAAATAAGGAATGAATTTCAAATTCAAAATACCCAACTTTTGAAAAACATTGTGACGAAAAGAGAAATAAGAAATTTAATTATATATAATCATTCATTCATTGATATAGATTCTACATATTTTCATGTAGACGTATACATTCAAATTCGTCTGCTGCAGATTGTTGTATGTCGGAACAGGTTAAAGTGGCTTCCCTCCTTGGAGCTCAGTGTGGGGGGATAGCAACATGATAGATGCACTGGTTTGAGGTTAATTTACTTGTAAATTTGTCGGGAAACGATATTATCTAATGATTGAGATACAGTAAAACACCATTCAAACAAGCTAATCATGCTTCAACCTTTTTCAAACATTCAAATCGTATATAGATCTGCATTATTGTGAAGTGGGATAGTATTGCATCAATGTTACAGGGCTCTAGATAAGGGCCGTTTTGCATGTTCTTAAATCCTTGTTTGCCCCTCTAACCCTATGTTTTGGGTACTGAGACGATTCTTTTGAGTACACACAACTTAGGGTTTGCTTTAATAATAAGAGAAATTGTGTGAAAATAGCTAAATACCCCTCATCTTGACCTAATGTTAGATATCCCTTTTGTACAGAAGCATGGACATAAAACTGGTGTGGCTACACTTATAGTTTTAAGTTGGAAATCTATGGTTGTTTTACATGTAGACAGTGAAATAAATCTATGGTTGTTTTACATGTAGGCAGACAGTCAAATCTATGGTTGTCTTACATGTAAGCAGAGAGTGAACTTTAAGGTTGTTTTACGTGTAGACAGTCAATGAAATCTATGGTTGTATTACATGTAGGTAGACAGTGAAATCTATGGATGTCTTACATGTAGGTAGCCAATCAAATCTATGGATGTCTTACATGTAGGTAGCCAGTCAAATCTATGGATGTCTTACATGTAGGTAGACAGTCAAATCTATGGATGTCTTACATGCTGGCAGACAGTCAAATCTATGGTTGTTTTACATTTAGACAGACAGTGAACTCTTTGGATCTTCTATAATTGAAGCATAATTAATGAATGAAGCTGAAAACATTGTGGCTAAAGGAGAAATTGCTCATCATCGGCAATTTCTCATCTTTCCCACAATGTTTTCAGCTTTATTCATTAACTATGCTTCCATTTATAGAGATTTTTACATAATGTTTGCAGACACTCTTCTCTCTAAATGCTGCAGATTTGTTGTATGTGGGAAAGGGATATCACTTTTGAAGTATTATATTTTGTAACATTTCAACTAATAAGTTACGCTTCCAATTATAGGGGAATCCACGCCAGCTCAGATGGTTGTTGATAGTAATGACCTCTCTGATGATCAGCTGCGACAGCTTCTGAAGTCAAAACTAGAATCCTACTTCTCGAGGTAAGTGAACATTTTTGTCATCCCTGTCTTGGCAAGGTGACGTAAAGGGATCAATTCTCTACTGTCCCACCTGCAGACGCATTTTGACTCAACAGCAGCCGACGACTTTTGAAAACATTGTGGCAAAAGGTGAAATTGCTCATGATGAGCAATTTCTCCTTAGGCCACAATGTTTTCAACTTAATTTAACAATTAAGCTATCTTTTATGGAGAATTTTCAGGTTTTTGTCACTAGGCTTTCAAAGTGGTCTGCTGCAGATTTGTTAGGGTTAAACGCTTCATTCTAGAAACAATTTAGGGCGGCTGTCACATTGGCTGTATAGTGGGGGGTTCAATGCTTGGTCATTTCATACCAGAGAAAGTGGTCCTGAGAGTTGTTGGAATTGTATTGCAACATATGTAAGATGAACTTGCCTGTAGTATTTGTAATTCATCCAGGCCATGGAAATGCGGTTGAAAGGGGCGTAAATCACCATTTAAGTTGTGCTCTTTTCAACAACAAAAACCGTCTAACGTTTGCAACCAGTGAAGATCCAGATCATCCAGCACATCTGTGCAGGCTGACCTTGCTCTGCACTGTTTGTCAATTAGTCATAGGTTTCAAGAAACTTCTGTCAAGCAGTACAGTGCAGCTCCATTATAACGCTGTCCAATATAACACAGTCTTCATTATAACACTACTTAGTCCAATTCAGGAAAATACTGGCAAACAGCAAAGATCCTGATGAGACGGCTCATCTGGATCTTTGCTGTTTGCATAATTACTGGCTGATCAGCATAGCGTTATAATGGAGTTGCAGTGTATTCATCTGGATCCTTTAAACGCCATCCAAGCAAATCAAAACGATAAAAACCACTGATAAATCAAATTTGTTGTTACATGATGATGTTTTCACATGAACCTATTTATCTATTTACAGAGAGAATCTTTCCAATGATTCTTATCTCCAGTCACAGATGGACACTGACCAGTACGTTCCAATATCAACAGTTGCCAGCCTTGACCACGTTCAGAGGCTGACCAGTGACCTCAGTCTGATTGTGGAACTTCTGAGGGGTATGTTTTGACACATTAGTATAAATTACTTGAAGAAACAATGGATGCAGAAAGAGTGATTGCTCATGATGAGCAATTTCTCATTTGCCACAATGTTTTCAACTTCATTCCATAATTAAACAATTTGAATTATAGAGATTTTAACATATTAGTGCCTTGATGTTTCAAAGCAATCTTCTGCAGATTTGTTGTTTATGAAAAGGAATACTCTAGGATTGGTGCACATCTACCAAAACTCCTGACCTTTGTTTGGTTTGAATTAATCACTTTTCCAAACAGATTTAACAAACAGATTTGTTGTATGTGGGAAAAATAGCTACTCATTAATTGAAATGCTTTCCCACACTGGTTTTGATTCATCTGCAGCAGAAGACTTTGAAAAACATTGTGGCAAAAGGAGAAATTGCTCATAATGAGCATTTTCTTCTTTTGCCACAATGTTTACAACTCTTATTTTATGATTTATACTATCATATGTAAAGATTTTATTTCATGTTTTTTTCAAAAATGACTGCTGCAGATTTGTTGTATGTGGGAAATAGGTTATTGTTTACATTTTGAACTATCATTTCTTTCAGAGTCCACCTTTGTACAGGTGGATGAGAAGGGAGAAAAGGTTCGCCCAAATCACAACAGGTGTATCGTGATTTTACGAGAAATTCCAGATGAAACTCCTGTAGAGGTATGCATCTTGACTAGTTTGAATTAATACATTTACTGTAATACTGCCTGAACGGTGTAGAGACAGAATTTCTAATCCTTTCCAACTTGTAGATGCATCTTGACTCATCTACAGCAGGCGACTTGAAAATATTGTGATAAAAGGAGAAATTTCTGATAATGTTTTTCAATGTGTGTTTGGAAGTTTGCAGTTACTTGTTTTGCCACAATGTTTTCAAAGGTTGTCTACTGCATGTGGAAAAGGTTAATTATACCCTCAAAAAACAAAGTTTTGGGGGGGTATATAGGAGTCACTGTGTCGGTTGGTCGGTCGGTCGGTCGGAAGCCATATTTTGTCCGGCCTATTTCTTACAAACCACTGGGTGGAATTCAATAAAATTTTACCTGAAGCTTCTATACCAAGAGGAGATGTGCATATCCTAAATGGGTTACAATTGCATATTTTACAGAGTTATGGCCCTTTTACTTATTAAGTTGTTAGTCATATTTTGTCCATATTTTGTCCGGCCTATTTCTTACAAACCACTGGGTGGAATTCAATAGAATTTTACATGAAGCTTCTATTCCAAGAGGAGATGTCCATATCCTAAAAGCTTCTATACCAAGAGGAGATGTGCATATCATAAAGATTTTACAATTGCATGTTACTTTACAGAGTTATGGCCCTTTTGTTGGTCAGTCGGAAGCCATATTTTGAGTCAAGGTGCTGTTTTGGGGGTATTTATCACCTTCAGTGATATTTCTAGTTTGAGTAATAATGGAGATTTTGTTTACTTTTACAGGAGGTTAAACAGTTATTCTCGGGTCAGAATTGTCCCAAGTTTGTGAACTGCGAGTTTGCCCACAACAGTAATAATGGAGATTTTGTTTACTTTTACAGGAGGTTAAACAGTTATTCTCGGGTCAGAATTGTCCCAAGTTTGTGAACTGCGAGTTTGCCCACAACAGTAACTGGTATGTGACCTTTGACTCGGACGCCGACGCTCAGGTGGCCTACAGTTACCTGCGTGAGGAGGTGAAAACGTTTAAAGGAAAACCCATCATGGTAAGTATGTCAGTGCTCTAGATAACGGGCGTTTGGCATGTTTTGCACGGGTGCTCTAAAATCCTTATTTGAAATAACTCAATTCATAGGATTTGCTTGGATGATAAGAGAGATATTGTAGGGAAAGCAGCTATTTACCCCTCCTTATCTGTATTTTTGAGCTAGTTGCCAGTGTGGGGTACAGCTTCGATTAAGCCAAGATAACGTGTGTTGGGTTATCATTCCAAATGGATGAAACTGAAAAACTATTAATAACTGCGTTAAACTAGAGGAGAGTGGAGAAATTGCTCAACTTTTCCACAATTTTTTTCCGAATTTGTCTGCTGCAAAGTCATCAAAAGTCAGCTATTTCAGGGAAATAGTTAACCCTTTCCCACATACATCAGCTTTGTGTTGCGTCTGCAGCAAACACCTTTTGAAAACATTGTGAGGTAATGAGCATTTTCTCCTCCTGCCACAATGTTTTCGTGTTTATTCAATTATTGTCCTTTCATTCATTGATATATATATTAAATATTTTTGAATATTTTTTTTTTAAAGTCATCTGTTGCAGATTTGATGTGTTTCGGAAAAGGGTTAACCCTTTCCCAATTATAGATGCTTTCTGATGCCTCCGCAACAGACGACGACTCTTGAAAACATTGTGACAAAAGAAAAAATATTCTCAAAATGAGCAATTCTCCTTTTGCCACAATGTTTTCAACTTTATGCAATAATTATACATTCATTAACCCTTTCCCTCATACGACAATTCTGCAGAAGACGACTTTGAACGTATTTTGTCAAAACATAGAAAAATGACTAAAAGTGGAAAACATTGTGGCAAAAGGAGAAATTGCACGTTTTGTGCAATTTCTTCTTTTGTCACTATGTTTTCAAAACGCTGTCTGCTGCAGAGGCGTCCGAAAGCGTCTATATGAGGGAAAGGGTTAAGAAAGATTTTCTGTGATTTTGCCTAATTCTTCTCAAATTCATCCGCTGCACTTCTGGTGTGTGTGTAGGACAGGAGTATAATTTCCTTTTATTACAACAGGCCAGAATAAAAGCAAAACCGTTGATACGGAACTACGACCCACGTAATGGATACGTCAACAAGAGGATGGCGCCCCCTCCCCAACAGACTGGACAAATTCCACCAGATGTCATCACCTCATCGGCCCCGCCCCCTCAGTTCACTGCCTCCTCCCCTTTCTCTCTTATGCCAAACCCACCTATTTCACAGTATCATCTAAATGGGCAACAGGTAAGAAAGATTTAACTTAATTGTATGAGATTATGCAAGGGAAAACTGGTACATGTTGGTTTATGCTAACAGTGTAGTTTCAGATCAGTCTGTACATTTACTCCGTCCGTCCGTCTTATTAGAATCCACACAAGTTGACGAGATTCTAACAAGCTTGTGTAATCAATATGTGAACTGTTTAGATCTTGATAAGACTATGCGGATGCACAGGCTAATCTGGATATATACACTGTTCACAATTTTAACCCTTTCCCTCATACGACCATTCTGCAGCAGACGACTTTGAACGTATTTTGTCAAAAAATAGAAAATCTCCATAATTGAATGGATAACCTATGACTAAAAGTGGATTAAATTGTGGCAAAAGGAGAAATTGCACGTTTTGTGCAATTTCTTCTTTTGTCACTATGTTTTCAAAAAGCCGTCTGCTGCAGAGGCGTCAGAAAGCGTCTATATGAGGGAAAGGGTTAAGCTAACTGTTCTGATGGGTGGGCTCATATATTCAAAGATTTAACACTTTCCCACATGCAACAAATCTGCAGCAGACGACTTTGTAAACATCTCAACAATAATATGGAAAATCTCCCTATATGAAGACGTACTTATTGAACAGAATTGAAAAACATTGTGTCAAATGGAGAAAATTGCTATTCTTAATCATTTCTTTTTTTGTTGCAATGTTTTCAATAGTCGTTTGCTGCACGTCAGAAAGAATTAAGAGAAATATACTACGTAACTAGGATGAGATAATTGGTATTTCCTCGCAGGAAATACCAACCAACCCTTGGATGATGTGACATCAAAATGATGTTGTGTATAGCCTCACTTTATAGGATGCAATTTAATATTTGTGAAATGAAAGCAGCTTCTTTCATCAACATTAAATCAATTATGAGAAATAACAATGGTTTTCATCAACAGTTATATTATGTAAAATGTAAATTACTTACTATTGAACCATTGAGAATTATAACTCTTGTGACAATTACCCACTTATCCCGTTCCCTCATACGACAATTCTTCATCAGACGATTGAACATGTTTTGTCAAAAAAATAGAAAATCTCTATATAGTTGAACGGATAACCTATGACTTAAACTGGAAAACATTGTGGCAAAAGGAAAAAATGCTCGTTTTGAGCAATTTCTTCTTTTGTCACTATGTTTTCAAAAAGCTGTCTGTTGCAGAGGCGTCAGAAAGCGTCCATATGAGGGTAAAGGTTAACACTTGACCACACACAGACCCTTTCTAACACCTCTGCAGCAGACAATTTATGAAAACATTGTGACAAAAGAAATAATTGCTCATGGTAAATATAGTAAAGATGAGTGGAAGCTCCAAGAGAACCAGCCTGATGGCATTTTGAAGGCTTCATACCGGAATTTGTTTGTGAACTTAACCCTTAACCCATTTACAACAAATCTGCAGCAGACGACTTTGAAATTATCTAGGCAAACGCACAGAAAAGATCTATAAATGTAGGTATATTTACTAAAGAGTTGAAAACATTGTGGCCTAAGGAGAAATTGCTTTTTGAGCAATTTCTTCTTTTGTCACATTGTTTGCAAAAGTTGTCTGCTTCAGAGGTGTCAGAAAGGGAAAGGGTAAATATTGATACAAGATGTAGTAACAACTCTTTTTGTGCTAATCCATTGATTTGGGACAGGTGTCGTGGTCCAGATCAGCCAGGAGGGTTCACACTGTTTGTTAATGTTATTAATTACAGAAGCTTTCAAGAATGATCTGACAACTAGTTTTTTTAGCTCGACTTTTGAAAAAACGAGAGCTATTGTCATGACCCTGGCGACGTCGGCGGCATGGTCTTCCGGTTAAGGTTTTTGGTTCAGCTCAGCTTTTTTTCCGTTTTCTATCAGTTGAGCGTCTGTGCCGTAGGCGGTGCTCTTGTTTACATTTAAATTGAGTATTATTGTGCACGTCTGATCAGATTTTTTTTCTTCGCTTTTAAAAATTACATGTTTATAGATCCATATTAAAAATGGAACATACTGATTTATTATTGTTGTTTACTTTCAATTAATTACAAAACTTTTATTTTTCAGGCAATTCCATTTTACCCCCCAAATATATTACAACAAAGCTGGCCTGCTCCAAACCCCGCCATGTTGGATCCAAGCATGGTATGTCTTTTCTAATTACCCATTCTCCTGATATACTAGACCCTTAAATGTTTAACCCTATATAGGTGCAGTTGCAACAAAGTTCATCTATTCTTCTCTTGGTGGCAGATGCGTCTTTCCTTTCCCACATGTCAAGGCATTTTTTGTTGAACTGCAGCAAACGCATAAAAAGGACACCTTCTGAAAACGTAATACAAAGAATAATTGCGCACAATGAGCAATTTAACCTGTTGCCTCAATGTTTTCTACTCTTTTCAAAATGAAATGTTCGGGGATGACACAACTTGATATTCTTCTCTGAAACTGCTGGACTGATTTCAAGATAATTTGGCAGAATTGTTTCTTTGCAAAAAAAAATTGATTCAAGCCAAATTGATTGGTTAACAGACATCCCTGGCCATCAGGCTGTATATCAAAAAGTGGGTAAAATGAAGATATGATACTGAAAAACCGTTCCGCTTTGAAAATGCTTCTCTGATTTCTATATAATTTGACACATGTTTTTTAGAAGACTGTCAAAGTTGTTAAGGCCATATTGATTGGTTAAAAGAATATGAACATCAGACAGCACCAGAAAAAGGGTCAACAACACATTGCCCCGAAAAATATTTGTCGGATTTAAAGATAATTCTTTGGAACATGTTATTGCAGATTTAAATTGGAAAATTTTAATATGCATAGATCTCAGAATAATTTTATGTCCTGTAAATATATTGATTTTGTCTTAAAGGTAACATTCTCTGTAGAGCGAGCCAAGGTCTCATAGCCTCTTTGTTTCACTTTAATTTAAAAGTCATTGTGACAAGCGTCATTCGTCTTCCACCAATGAGCTATCAGTCTTATGTGGAAAAGCAGCCAGTTGCTTAGAAAGAATGTTGTATGAAGTACTGGTGTGAGAAAGCCCAGAAACATATGAATAGGTGAACCGGACGCCGTGATACAACTAAAAATTTGTCGAAAACGGCGTTTAACCCCCAATCAATCAATCAATTCACTATAATTTCAACTATGTATGAAAAAAAAATGAACTCGCAAACTAACAAATGTTACACTATTTTTCTCATATATTTTCAAAACAGACGACTATAAGTGATCTATCTGGGAATGGATTAACAATCACAAGTCGTATGTTGCAGGTACTCCAGATGAACGGCTATCAAGCGACCAGTATTAAAGTCAACAATACAATACCAAATAGAACCCCTTACCCAAATGTGAATAGAAATAACAGCAGGTAAGTGATACATTTCTCCCACTTGCAAAACAAATAATATCTGCAGACGGCTTTGAAAACGTCAAAATGAAAATATTAACCCTTTCCCTCATCTAGACGCTTTCTGACGCCTCTGCAGCAGACGGCTTTTTGAAAACATAGTGACAAAAGAAGAAATTGCACAAAAACGTGCAATTGCTCCTTTTGCCACAATGTTTTCCACTTTTTTGTGGAATCCGCTGTGGTCGAGTGGTTAGCGTCGGTGATTTCGAAACCGGATGTCCCGGGTTCGATCCCCAGTCGCGGCAATTCGGTCATGGTGGAGTGCCCTTGGGCAAGGCACATTTTCTAGCCTAGTACTGGTTTGTTCACCCAGGGAACATGAATAATAAAATTTAAATGCGCGCTAAATGACCTTAGCTGTCGAGGGAAAGGGTTAAAAGTCTCTATATGCTGGTGTCTTTGTAAATGGACCAGTAAGTTCTGGTAACTTACCCAGGAAACAATTAACCATTTCCCTCGTACGACAATTCTCAGGCCTGGTCCTGATTTGAGGCTTTTAGATCCTGAAATTTCCTTCTTTGTTTATATTGTAAATCCGGTTTCAGGCTTTGAAATCAGGAATTTCAGGACCAGAATTATTGGGCCAATAGATGCCTGAATTCTGCAGCAGACAACTTTGAACATATTTTGTCAAAAAATAGAATATCTCTATATTTGAATGGATAACCTATGACCAAAATTGTAAAACATTGTGGCAAAAGGAGAAATTGCTCGTTTTGAGCAATTCCTTCTTTTGTCACTATGTTTTCAAAAAGCTGTCTGCTGCAGAGGCGTCAAAAAGCATCTATATGAGGGAAAGGGTTAACTGAAAAATTGTGGAAAGCGGTTTAAACACAAATCAAACCTAACACCTTTCTCGGGTGCAGCAAGATGCGGATAATCTCTATGAATATAAGAATGATTATTGACTTGAGTTTAACCCTTTCCCGCATACAACAAATCTGCAGCAGATGACTTTGAAAACATACCTGAGCAAAATTGGAAACTCCCTTTAACCCTTTCCCTCATACAGATCCTTTCGGACGCCTCTGCAGCAGACGGGTTTTTGAAAACATAGTGGAAAAAAAAGAAATTGCACAAAACGTGCAATTTCTCCTTTTGCCACAATGTTTTCCACTTTTTGTCATAGGTTATCCATTCAATTATGGAGATTTCTATGTTTTGACAAAATACGTTCAAAGTCGTCTGCTGCAGAATTGTCGTATGAGGGAAAGGGTTAAATGAAAGTACAATAATTGAAAAGAGTTGAAAACATGTTGACAAAAGGAGAAATTGCTTTTCTTTTCTTTTGTCAGCATGTTTTCAAAAAGCTGTCTGCTGCAGAGGCGTCAATAGCGTCTATATGAGGGAAAGGGTTAAAATATAAATTTTTTATTCAATATGAGCTTTTAATACTCGAATAAATTTAAATAATTGATTTGAAATTGCAATAGCATTCAGTTGTAGTTGGAGAAATTTCCTCATGTTCGATACCCGTTTCAATTCTTTAAACTGAATTTCAGAAATCAAAAAGTGATGAATAGCCAACACAGTCATAGAGACAGACTCAACTCCAACGAGTCGGCCGTGCCTCCGCGCTTTCTCAACCAACACGAACGGCAACAAATGCAGAATAATGCAAACAACAACAACCACATGCATAAAACCAGCCCTCGTAGCCTAGACAACGGCCCGATCTCAAATCACATGTCTGGGTATCCGAGCCGTCGAATGGACACGGGCGGTGCGCCCGGTTACGGTAGCCATAACAACCACAGTAGTCATAGCAACCACCCGCCGCACAGTGCTCACCCTCCTCCCCACCATCACCACCCACAGCATGTGGATTATAATGCAAATACTAGTTATAACAGCAATGGTACGGGGTTGAACAGGGCTCCTCATTCGGGTGATCCTGCGCAGAGATATGCAGGGTAAGTCCCAGTTTCTTTTATTGTGTGGCCCGGCCCCAGTAGCTCAGTTGGTAGACACATGGGCTGTCAATCTAGGTTGTGTGAGTCCCTAGCGACAAGTGTCATTCGTCTTCCACCAAAGGGCTAACAAATGGGTAGGTGAACTGACAGCCGTGATATGACCAAATTATTTTTGAAAATTGAGTTTTAACCTCAATAGATAAAAAAAAACTTCTATTGTCATTCACCTTGGTCGTTTGTCCGTCCGTCCATTACACTTTCACTTACTGACAAGCCTTGGGCAAGGCACATTTTCTAGCCTAGTACTGGTTTGTTGACCCAGGGATCATGAATAAGTGAACTGTCGCCGTGATATAACTGAAATAATGTTGAAAGCGGCGTAAAACTCCAATACAACTTCTCACATAATGGCATGTGACACAAATGTTTCCACATTTCAGAGTGATAAAGGGGAGAGAGTCGCATTTGCAGTTCTATTTAGTACACATTTTCATTTGTAGAAATGTGCCATCAAAGTTGTCTGCTTAATGGTCAAATGAGGCAATTGGAACATGAAAAACTTGCCTACACACTATTTAAATCCATGATAACAATAACATGGCATTTGATGTATTCAAAGGATGTATTCTATGCAAATATTGCAAAGAAAAACAAAGTAACATCTCCAAACATTCTTGTATAATTAAAATAAAAAGAGGTCAAAATACTTTGGAAATGGTAGTAATGTTTATTGAATGATACTTGTCTTCAAACCCCTACCAATGTTAACCCTTTCCCACATACAGAAGCTTTCTGATGCCCCTGCAGCAGACGACTTGAACACATTTTGGCATAAGAAGTAGTTGCTCATAATGAGCAATTTCTCCTTTTGTCGCAACGTTTTCAACCTTATTCAATAATAGTTCTTTCTTTTATAGAGAATTACCATACTTAGATTTCTCGACTTGTCACAATGATGTTATCTATTTTTGATTAGATTATCTCGAAAATTGTCTGCTGCAGATTTATTGGTAATTGGCAAAGGGGTTTAACCTAAACCCTTTCCCTCATACGACAAATCTGCAGCAGATGACTTTGAACATATTTTGTCAAAAAATGGAAAAACTCTATATAATGACTAAAAGTGGAAAATATTGTGACAAAATGAGAAATTACTCGTTTTTAGCAATTTCTTCTTTTGTCACTCGGTTTTCAAAAATCTGTCAGAAACTCTAAAAGCGTCTATATGAGGGAAAAGGGTAAAGTATGGTGGTAACCTGGTTTTTGTATTCCCCACAGAAGGAGTTACAAAGGACGCAGAAGGCGGGACGAGGATGGTGGTGCTAATAGACTTGTTGTGAGTAGAATCATGTTTTCCTCTTCTCAATTAAAACCTCAAATTATGGCGTTTAACCCTTTCCCTCATACGACAATTCTGCAGCAGACGACTTTGAACATATTTTGTCAAAACATAGAAAATCTCCATAATTGTGGCAAAAGGAGAAATTGCACGTTCTGTGCAATTTCTTCTTTTGTCACTATGTTTTCAAAAAGCCGTCTGATGCAGAGGCGTCAGAAAGCGTCTATATGTGGTAAAGGGTTAAGCCTTTTCCACTAGTAAACTGTTACAAAAGTGCTATACTGCTAATAGGCCTGCAGTGACTAAAAATTAATTTAAGTCTTGAATTCAAACCTCATTTCAAAGAGGTTAAATAAGGTATTAAAGTAGAATTTTGAGTTTTTGTTTCTGGAAAAAGTTCAAAAGGTCAATGTCCTTTAATGTTTACTCAAAATATATTTTCATGTGTTGGATTCCTTTCAATTTGCTAACTTCTTTAACCCCTTTTCAACATACTTTGTGACAAAAAAAGAAATTGCTCATCAATGTTTTTAAAAGACCTCTGCCACAGATATATCAAAACGTTTCTGAAAGCTGAAAAGGGGTAATGTTAAATGAATCACCAAATTAAAATGACGACGGAATTTATTAAAATGAGCTTAAGCTATTTTGGGGTCTTGCTTGACTAGATATAGTCAGAGCTCTAGTTATGGGGCGTTTGGCATGTTCTGAAATGCTTATTTGACCCTCGAAACCTATGTTGTGGGTACTCAAAAGAATCGTCTTGGTGAGACGATTACTTTTGAGTACCCACAAGATAGGGTTTGCTTTAATATTGTGAGAGATTGTGGAAAAAAGAGCTGAATACCCCTTCATTATCTGGACTGGACTGGGCCTCTGTTGTAACAGTACACAATATAAACTGATGTACCTATTAGATGATGTTTGTGTTGTATTTTGAAGCGGTCAAATTCTTCCCAGTCGGCACCGCGAGAAGGAGGTCAATCAGTGGGACACAGTCGACATTCATCCGTGGATAAACAGTACGATTACGAGCCGACAAGCTTCCCTCCTTTACCAGGTTCAGGGGTAAGTCTATGCATTTATTCAACTTTCTGATTGGGCTCAACTCTTTCCCTCATACGACAATTCTGCAGCAGACGACTTTGAACATATTTTGTCAAAAAATAGGTTATCCATTCAAGTGGAAAACATTGTGGCAAAAGGAGAAATTGCTCGTTTTGAGCAATTTCTTCTTTTGTCACTATGTTTTCAAAAAGCTGTCTACATGCGGGAAAGGGTTAATTCCTTCCCGCAGCGACTGAATCTTTGATAATATCTATGCAAAAATATAGAAAATCTCCATAAGTCATTGTTATTGAATAGAGTTGAAAATATTGTGGTAAAAGGAGAAATTGCTCATTAGTTCACTAAAATGAAATCAAAAGTGTAGGCCCACTAGCTCTATACCTATTTACCTTTATATGACACCTTGAAAGAGTCAATAAGATCCATATGTGGCTCATATTTTTTGTTGAACTTTAACCCTTTCCATCATATAGATGCTTTCTGACGCCTCTGCAGCAGACAGCTTTTTGAAAACATAGTGACAAAAGTAGAAATTGCTCAAAACGAGTAATTTCTCCTTTTGCCACAATATTTTCCACTTTTAGTCATAGGTTATCCATTCAATTATGGAGATTTTCTATTTTTTGACAAGTCGTCTGCTGCTGAATTGTTGTATGAGGGAAAGGGTTAAAAACATTATTCTATTCCTTGTGCTATTTACTGGCTTATGCTAACAAATGTGTATTGTATACCTGTGTTACTGGCACTTGTGATATAACACCAGAAAACTTGTTTGTTATACCTGTGTTACTTGCACTTGTGATATAACACCAGTAAATTTGTTTGTTATACCTGTGTTACTTGCACTTGTGATATAACACCAGAAAACTTGTTTGTTATACCTGTGTTACTTGCACTTGTGATATAACACCAGTAAGTTTGTTTGTTATACCTGTGTTACTGGCACTTGTGATATAACCCCAGTAAACTTGTTTGTTATACCTGTGTTACTTGCACTTGTGATATAATACCAGTAAACTTGTTTGTTATACCTGTGTTACTGGCACTTGTGATATAACACCAGTAAATTTGTTTGTTATACCTGTGTTACTGGCACTTGTGATATAACACCAGTACACTTGTTTGTTTTCAGAATAACGCATCCTCAGGAGAGGTGTTTGAAAGCATGCTTTCAGATGTTGTCAAGGGTACGGCAAGGGGGAAAGAGATTCCCCGATCTACCAGCATAATGTCTGCGTCGCCAACAACCACAACAATGACCTCAGCTGTTACCACGGTAACCTCGTCCACACACACGACACCACCACTGGCTTCGAGAGAGAAACAAGAAGTGAAGGAAACCAGTTCACATGTTATGAGTGTTTCTTCCCCGTCAGTATCGACGACACCGACGACGACGACGACAACAACAGCGCCGCCCCCAAGTAGTTCAGCAGCGGTGAAGCCCGTGCCCGTTCGTGAACCCCATCAACCCAAGTCTTCTAGTGGAACTGCTGTACTTACCTCTCAACCTGTCTCCAACCCAGTAGCCAGGTATTTAACCCTTTCCATCATATGACAGTTCTGCAGCAGACAAATATAGAACATCTTTATAAATGATAGGGTGTTTTAAGGAATAAAGAGTTGAAATCAATGTAGCAAAAAGAAAAACTGCCCAACATGAGCAATTTCTCCTTTTGCTCCACTGATTTCTAATGTCGTCTGCTGCAGAGGCGTCGTGTTAGAAAGGGTCTATATTTGGGAAAGAGTTAACCCTTTCCGACATGGAGTCTTCGGACGCCTCTGCAGCAGGCAACGTTTTAAAGCATTGTGACAAAAAGTTTTCCATTTACCACAAATGTGTTCAACACTGTTCAATAATTGTACTTCCCATTGTAAAGATTTTCTCTTTTTTAGCTTCGCTGTTTTCAAAGTCTTCTGCCGTAGATTTATTGTATGTGTGAAAGGAGTAATGCTGAATTTATTTCAGATAAGATGATTTTCAGTTGTATGTCCATTGTGGGAAAGAGTAAAACCTTGCCCGTCTGAATTCCTGTGACCTTTTTCTCCATCCATAATATTGACAAGTTATTACATATCTATAGATTGTCTTTACCAAGTATTAATAAATAAGAAGTAAACAATTTAGCGATCCCAGCGATTGTAAAGAGCATCAACCTCGGTTGTGGGATGACGGGACCATACCAAAGACTTTAAAAATTGTAATAACAGCCAGCAGAGCCCTAAATAAGGGGAGTTTTGTGTGTTCTAAAATCCTTTTTTGACCTTCTAACCCTATGTTGTGGTTACTCAACGTTACTAGACGATTCTTTTGAGTAGCCACATCATAGGGTTTGGTTGGATGATAAGAAAGATATTTTGGGGAAAAGAGCTGTGGACCCCTGGTCCTTGTCGCTTGCATTATGACTGATTTACTGGTATCAAGGACCATTTGTACTGGCACCATACCCAGAAAATGCCATGATATAACTGAAAAACTGTTGATAGCTGCGTAAAACATTGGAGAGCACAAATGTGCATGCTGATCTTGGTATGTTGTATATATATGTTGCTTGATGTCTGTAATCATTATTTGTTGTTATTTCACAGAAGTGTGCCTGGCCCGGTACAGAAAGTATCACCCACAGATAATAACAAGCCTTCTAGTGATAAACCTTCGGTGCAAACACAGCCTAGTAAAGTAAGTGATAGTATAAATATATGATAAAGATTTATAGTAAAAAAGAAATTAGTTTTAAACTGGCACCATACCGAGAAAATGCTGTGACATAACTGAAAAACTGTTGATAGCTGCGTAAAACATTGGAGATGTCTGTAATCATTACTGTTTGTCATTTCACAAAAGTGTGCCTGGCCCGGTACAGAAAGTATCGCCCACATATAATAACTTAGTTTTTCAACCCTTCAATATATGTAACTTTTAGAAGTCCAGATGTTTCATATATTTTGCTTAAATGTCTTGAAAGTGAACTGCACAGTCATTTTATGTTGTAAGGAGTTGAACCTTTCTCACCTATAGACGCCTTCTGACGGTTTATGAAAACAATGTGACAAAACGAGTAATTTCTACTTTTGCCACAATGTAATCAAAATTGTTCAGTATTATACAATATTTTTGTGTAGACATGTTCAAAGTCGTCTGCTGCAGATTTGTTTTATGTGGGAAAGAGTTAAAAATATAAAGCTGATGTATTTCCAGGATGAAGAACCAGCCTGTACGCCTTCATCATTAGTCAAACTTTCCTATGCTCAAATGGTACAAAAGACGAAAGTCGCCGAGGTGTCCGCCAATTCCATCGCCGACAAATCGGACAGTTCCGATTCCGACGGGGCCGAGACTCCGCTTCAGCAGTCCAACAAACCTAATCAGCCACCTCCTGTTCATGGTAATGTTAAACCATCGAGTGGTGTAGGTAGGGCCCCTACCAAGGACTTTCCTCGTAAAGATGGTAGGGATAGTGATCGTGAATATCGCGACGATGTGAGAAAAGACAATGACTACAGGCGCGATGAACCGCGTGAACAGAGAATGAATAATAACCGCAGAAGTTTGAAAGAGAATCGAGAACGTAAATTTGATCCTCGGGATAATGGCCGCAGAATTGATAGAAGAGAACGGGATGGACCTCCTCGTGAAAGGGAGGCGCCCAGAACAGCTGTTGCTAAGTGATGGGTTGGATTAAGGTTGATTTGAATATGAATGAGAATTGACAACGGTCATTGTGTTGAAGAATGATATTTTGTGCCACGCAAAACATATGAAAATATGATTGAATTGCATTTCTTATTTATGACATATCAGCATTTGTGATGGGGAAAAAATTAAGGTTTTTTTCTTGACTTTGTTAAAACAAAGGAGTTTAAAAAAAAAAGATGTTGAATTAAGCAGAGACGCCATGTGTTTTGGGATAAACCAGTCTCATTACCCGCCCTTCAACGTTGAAAGCATTTGTTGATTTCCATGGTTTATTTGTTGATGGAAGAAAAACAAGTTGGCAATTAAATTGCATTTCGGACCCCAAACACATTGTTGTTAAAGTGTGAATTGGCAAAATGGCTTTCTTTGGGTATGGAAGTTTTTACCAATTGCTGTGGTACAAAGTAAAGTATTCTTGCGATGGAATTTATTTCTATATCGGCATTTGTGTACAGAATTGCTATGGATGTTTTAAAGAGACACGGTCAACAGTCGTATGACTAGTGCTCTTGTGAAGGGTGTATGAAATAACTTTTTCATAATCATGTGGTCAAAAAGTCTAAAGCAACTGGTATACGGAAAACAATCGGGCCTCAAGCCCTGGTGGGAATCTGAGATGACGATGTCTTCAAGGAGCAAGAGAAAAATGTCCTCGTGTCCTGCAAAAAATAGTACTGCCAAGATCCATTTCAACATCTTAACACTCCATTCCTTGCCATGTGAATGCAGAGAACTAGATAGGAGAGGGAGTAAACTGATCTTTACCTCACAATATCTCTCATACTACTCAACTCAACCCTTTGTTGTGGGTACTCAAAAAGAGTATCCACAACATGATAGGGTTTTGAGTGTCAAATAAGGATTTTAGAACATGAAAAAAATCATTTTAACTAGACCTATGTTAATGTGTGTTACATAAATATATTTATATATACAGCTCGACCAAATATGGGGACTGCATAGTTCTTTCCCCATACCTCACTTGTTTACCATCTGAGACGATTCTTTTGAGAACCCACAGCATAGGGTTGGAGGGTCAAATAAGGATGTTAGAACATGCAAAAACTGATGCCTCTCTAGAGCTCTGTACTCCATTTCCCTCATACAACAACATGTTTAGCAGACGACTTTAAAAAACATCTAGGTCAAAATTTGGATAATCTGTATGAATGAAAGTAAACCAATATTGAATCGAGTTCAACCCTTTCCCACTTGTAGACGCATTCTAACGCCTCTGCAGCAGACGACTTTTGAAAACTTTGTGACAAAAGAAGAAATTGCTCAAGACGAGCAATTTCTCCTTTTGACACAATGTTTTCAACTCTTTTCAATAAGTATATCTTCATTTAGGGAGATTTCCTGTATTATTGTTGAGATGTTTTCAAAGTTGTTTGCTGCAGATTTCTTGTATGTGGGAAAGGGTTAAAACATTGTGGCAAAAAGGGAAATTGCCAATTTTTATGAATTAGTAAAAAAATAAATCAAATTGCGGTTAATAATAAGTAGACAAAAAATGAAAAATCTCTAATAATGAATATCTAACTATTGAATACATAGAGGGTAATGGAGAAATTTTGCACTTTCTCCTATTTTCCCAATGTTTTCAAAAGTTGTCTGCTGCAGATGCGTCTAAATGTGGGATAGGGTAAAACAGTTAAACATGGAATCTATAGAATTCTTTCAACAGTGAGTGCAAATTTGGAGATATCTTCAACGATAATCAGGATTATTTAAATAGCATGAATTCAAAATACACTGAAAGGTCATTTTATTAGCTAATGTTCAATGAAACTTAAGCAGAATTGAATGATTTTTCAGTTGTAGTTTATTTACTTTCTTTTTCCCCCTACCCCCCAAACTTGTTCTTATATGTACATAGAACGCCTGGTGAAAGCTTATTTTAAGTGCGTATTTGTAAATTTTTGTTCGATAATTTGTAAGGGGGTGTTGGGGGGGAATACAGCAGTGATGTTTATATAAAGGGTTAAATTAGATATGTCTTCTTAAACGCTGTATATTTAAATTGATTCAGCGCATTGGATGATGGAAGTTTATTCCAATGCTGTTTGATATCTTATATTTCTACACTAAAACCCTATGTTTTGTACTCCCGAGAACTGTCTGTTATCACTGCGACTTCATGTGACATTGAAATTGACGGTGCCTCAATGTTCCATGATAACAACAAAAAGACACCCAGGCACTTACATTCTTCCCTCTCCTGGTGTGTACCCTTTCCCACATATAATAAATTGGCAGCAGACGACTTGAATAGAAATAATCCCGAAAACAAATAGAAAAAATCTCTATTAAATGAAAGGATAATTTATTAATAAAGTTGAAAACATGATGGCAAAAGAAGAAATTTCTTGTTCCGAGTAATTTCTTCTTTTGTCACAATGTTTTCAAATGTTGTCTGTATGAGGGAAAGGGTTAAATAGACAAATTAATCATATATATTGTAGAGAGAGATGGGAGCATTTCAAACATTCATGATAAAAATTACTTTGTTACTTCAAAAATATATTTTTTAAATATGTGAATTTATCAACCAATTTGCTCGATCAAACCGGATTTCAATGCCTTTTTGGAGAACCATTGTGAAAATACCCCCTCCTCCCCCCACTATTGATTTTACTTGGTAGAAGAAGAATTGAACTGTCTAGATGGTCTATGATTTTTCATCAAGTGTTTTCTGCAGTCATACCTGTCTTAGGCAGCGACATGAGGGACAACAAACACAGCTTAACCATAAATGAAAGTTGCTGTTAAAAAATGTCTTTAACATTTAACCCTTTTGCGACAAATCTGTAGCAGATCTAGGCAAACGTATGGAAGATCTCTATAAAGGAAAGTGTTATCGTTTACAGTTCAATACATGGTGACACAAGGTTGAAATTTCTCATGAGCAATTTCTCATAAGCAATTTCTCCTTTAGCCACAATGTTTTCATCTTTATTCAATATTAAACTTTCATTAATTTAAAGGGATTTTTCCCTATTTCAAGTTCAACCTACATGTTTCCGAAGTAGTCTGCTGCCTGTTTGTTGTTTTTGAGATGGGGGTTAAAAACATGTAGCTGTTTAACCCTTTCCCTCATATAAACTCTTTTTGACGACTCTGCAGCAGACAGCTTTTTGAAACAGTGACAAAAGAAGAAATTGCACAAAACGTGCAATTTCTCCTTTTGCCACAATATTTTCCACTTAAAGTCATAGGTTATCCATTCACTTATGGAGATTTTCTATGTTTTGACAAAATATGTTCAAAGTCGTCTGCTGCAGAATTGTCATGTGAGGGAAAGGGTTAATGCAGGTGGCCTCCTTATACAGGATTGACTGTACTAAAGGGGGAATTTAATTCATTCATGTCACCACCAAAACCCTCCCCAGCCCTAACCAGAACCCTCCCCCGCCCCCACCATCCCCTTCCATTAAAAATAAACCCTTGCCCGTTGTGTCCATCATTAGTCATCGCTTATCATGAATAAATGTATAATTTATTATCAGAGAACTTTGTTCATTCAAATTTGGATAGAAAATCACCCAAACTTAACCCTTTCCCGTATATGCAGATACATTTTGTTGATTCTGCAGCAGACAACATTTAAAAACATTGTGGCCAAAAGAGAAAATGCTCATATTAATGAGATTTTTCCTCTTCTGCCAAAATGTTTTCCAACTCTATTTTAATAATTTTGATATTATTTAGAGAGATTCCCCATGCCTAGATAAAGTCAAAACTCGTCAACTGCAGATTATATTTATGTGGGAAAGGGTTAACTACATACACATCGTGTTTCATAAGTACATGTTTCCCTAATTACAATGTCATCAAATTTTGAGAGAAATGGTCGGGAAAATGGGAGATCATTAGACCGACACAGATGACTTTCCTTAGCAATTACATTGTTGGAAAAGGACTGGGATAATTGATCAGATTGTATGATGGATCAGGCTGATCTGGATCACAAGGTCCTGAAGGCATGTCCAGTTGTTTTAGAGAACTACTGTCCAACCTGTGTTGTAAGACCACCCATGGGAAGAGACCAATCTGGTCGTTGTTCACAGGTGGTCTTTTAACCCTTTCCCTCATACGACACTTCTGCAGCAGACGACTTTGAACGTATTTTGTCAAAACATAGAAAATCTCCATAATTGAATGGATAACCTATGACAAAAAGTGGAAAACATTGTGGCAAAAGGAGAAATTGCACGTTTTGTGCAATTTCTTCTTTTGTCACTATGTTTTCAAAAAGTCATCTGCTGCAGAGGCGTCAGAAAGCGTCTATATGAGGGAAATGGTTAATACAGGGTCATTTATGCAGAAAACAAGTAATTGGGAAGTTAAAAAGTGTATTTGCTATAAGACGAGGAATTGCTCAACAACGGTGATCTTTGGCACAGGTTTGATTGTATTTCCATTTTTCACATCATTTTCTTTGTTGTTGTTTTTTATTACCCGCAATCTGTGCATAGGGAAACTACCAATTTCATTGCCAATTTAAGTTATCTTATTATAAATATATAATTACATTAAATAAGTGGTTGATGGTTGTTTTAAGGCAAATATAACATAAAATGTGAATATGATTTTTAGGGCTTAATGTAAGATATTTGTGAATCTGTTTATGTAAATTGTCGACGAAGATGAGGCTTTTTTATTTGCATGTTTATTCCTGCTAGTGATGGCAAAATGTTTTAACCCGTTCCCACATACAACAGATCTGCAGCAGACGACTTTGAAAACATGGTGACAAAAACCTGAAAAATCTCAATAAAAGATAGCTTAATTGTTTAATAAAGTTGAAAACATTGTGGCTAAAGGAGATACATGTATTGCTGCTCATCACAAGCAATTTCCCCCTTTGGCCACAATGTTTTTGAAAGTCTTCTCCTGGTATCGTGTCACAATGTGTCTGCAGGTGGGAAAGGGTTAACTGAGATCTTGACCCTTTTACCACATATTACCAATCTGCAGCAGACAACTTTGAAAAAATTGAACAATCACTTGAAAACATAGTAACAAAAGAAGAAATTGCTCAAAACGAGCAATTTCCACTTTTAGACAGAATTATCGTATGAGGGAAAGGGTTAACACAGTGTTCTCAAGAGTCTCCTGTCCCCGATGCTTCAAAATGCCTCTGCAAGTAGGAAAGGGGGGGGTTAACTTTTAACCATCGATGGTGACCTGCTTGTTTTTCCCACAAGTTGTCACAACTATCTAACACTGAGCCCTGGATGCATAGATTAATTTTCACTCATTAAGTGCTAACCAGCATTCATAAAATTAAGTTGTCCCTACCTCTTTTGTTTATTTTGAGTCGATGTCCCTGATTGGTTGAAAAAAATTGTGAAAAGGCTTTTCCATGACCGATGGCCAATCGGAGCAATTCTTTTTCAGGCTTATAAAAATGGCATTTCTGTATTTAAAAATGAAATAATGATTGCAAGCAATAACTCTATAGTTATGTTGTATGCATATATTGAGATGATTCTAGAGTACCAATAAGAATTTAATAAGATGAAAGTAACCCGTTTTTGAAACTTTTCCCCATGCCAGCACACTTGATGAGCCATTGGAAGGATTTTCTGAAATGAGAAAAAAAAAAAAAAACATCTAAAGAAAATAATCGGGTAACTGAAAATATTTTTTATCGAGAGAACAAAACATTTTGGGAAAAAGGAAAGATTTGCGCAGGATAATCAATATTTTTGTTTTTTCTACAATGTTTTCAAAATATATCTGCCTCGGACATGTCAGAATGTGGTGATTTTAGGGGAATAGAATAATTAGGTACAAGTATTTTTACCTAGTCGACCCCATTGTAAAATTAAGAAATATCCGCTCCAATTCAGATGCACTAACAGGGTGATACTCTACATTTTTCAAGTTGTTATTAAAACAAAATCATTTTCTTTCATTTTCTGCTATTTTCTTTTTATCAAGTTAGGAACAATTTTCATGACTTTGTTATTTTTACATTGTACATTGTTGTCATTTTTCACCTATTTTCCTTCCATTTTGGTGTAATTGCTCTTGTTGATCCTTGAAGTTAACGTCATTGGAAAAACTGACCTTCTGATTTGTGCGAGCAATGCATAAACCTGCATACACTTACTATGTGACATGAAGTCACCGCCCGCTTAGCGTCCAAAAATGTTCGGGCACTGGAATTTACCAACACTTCTTAATTCTGTCAACTTTGATTTGATGATAATTCTAAGTTTCAAAGTAACGCAATTTCTGATTGGCTCAAACTGTTACAGTTCAGCCAATCAGAAATAGTCTTTCTTTGATAATCTTCTTCCACCTTCCGATGATCATTGAAGTGTCTGCTTAAGGGTTAATTTTGAAAACATTTTGGCAAAAGGAGAAATTGCTCATAATAAAACCTTTGAGGGCCGGATTTCATATGTTACTGTTCATAATGTCCATTGTTGATTTGGTAGTTGAAGACGTGACTGACTGTATTTTTGTGTTTGTATTTATGATGTCTTAAAATTTCCCGGCATTTAAACAGGATATAGATTTATATTTAAAAAGAAAAAAAGGTATCAATTGAATTCCTTGGGAGGATGGGGCACAGTTAAAGTAATTCCCCCCTTTCAAAGGGATTTCTACGCTTGTGTCAAAATTATAATTCATTTTATTACTTGAAACAGATGGCATTTGATGCTCCTATAGGAGACATGTTTTTTGAGAACATTGTGAGAAAAGAAGAAGTTGCTTTGACAGTGCATTGAGGTGTATATTTTCTTCCGTGTGAACGTCTGGTTCAGTCTGCTCAAGCACCGACTGTAGTAATTGATGTTCAAATGGTAGGACATACCTGTGTTTAACCCTTTCACTCATATAGGCGCTTTCTGACGCCTCAGTAGCAGACGACTGTTCGAAAACATAGTGACAAAAGAAGAAATTGCTCAAAACGAGCAATTTCTCCTTTTGCCACAATGTTTTCCACCCATTCAATTAGAGATTTTCTATTTTTTGACGAAATATGTTCATAGTCGTCTGCTGCAGATTTGTCGTATGAGGGAAAGGGTTAACTTTGTGTGAGGTTAACCCTTTCCCACTTACAGATCCATCAACAGCACACGACTACAGAAAACATTGTGATCAAAAGAGAAATTGCTCTTGTTTGCTCGCTACTTTCATTTATAAAGATTTTCTATATTTTTTTCCTAGATATATTTAAGGTCGTCTGTTTCAGATTTGCTGTATGTGCGAAAGTGTTAATCAATTCCCATATTGTTAGATAAAGAGAATTGAATATGGGGGTAATTGTAGAGTTTTATTTGTTGGTAGCCTGACATAAATACAGTGCAACCGGTGGCATCTGCTAGAGTCTAAAAGTGCAGTTTTTCTGTAGAGGTATTACTTGTTAAAGGTTAATGATTTACCAGCTATTTATTAACACAAATTTAACGCATCTGAAACATTCTTGGAAGACGGTGTAGGAAGAGGAGAAATTTCTCATTAAAAGGAGCAATTTTACTTTTCCCACAATGGTTTTCACTCTATCCCAAAGTTATTCTGACTTTGTGTACAGATTTTCCATTTACTTTTCGTCCCATATGGGGAAAATGAAATATTATTTTAAAGAGTGTTTTGTTTTTCTGAGAGTCTAGTCTCGGGAGATTAGGCTGTTATAGGAATCTATTTTGTCTCGCATGTATTCCTTCATTTACTTGTGTGCAAACATAGATATATTCTGCATTGGTTGGTTGGTCTTTCATCTGAAATATTATATTTTTGTCA
This sequence comes from Serripes groenlandicus, assembly GCA_031761405.1. Classification (NCBI taxonomy): domain Eukaryota; kingdom Metazoa; phylum Mollusca; class Bivalvia; order Cardiida; family Cardiidae; genus Serripes; species Serripes groenlandicus. The sequence continues at coordinate 9,723,446 of JASEVX010000012.1, forward strand.
GGCTAGCAAATTTATATTTTGTAAGATGTAAGTATTCTTGCTATTTTTCACTTTGTTAATGTTTTGGATTGTTTTGTTTTCTGAGAGAATGAGTGATGCGTGTTTTATTGGGTCAATGTGGGACATTAGTGTGTGTTTGCATTATCTCCCTTGCCTGATAAATACAGAGGAACACCCAGAGTTGAATGTAGGTCCAAATAGTTGTGAGCCTTGGTGTTTTATCCTTTTCTTACTCTTTATGTGGAGATTGTGTCCCTTTTTGTTTAGATTGATCATTTAAGAAAGGAAACTACTAGAAAATACAAAAAGACAAATTCCTTTGTATTTTGATGAAGCTCTCGGTAGATGTGATGGCTTACAATGCAGTGCAATGAAATGAAGGATAAAAACCAAGATGATCAATTTATAGGAATCTTTGTCATTTTGAAGAGTACTCGAGGGTGATAACTGCACTAAAGTCCCCCATTATGTTGTGTATCATGTTATTATATCAATCAATCAATCAATCAATTAATTAATCAGTCAATTATGGTTTAGTGTCTCTCAGTAATTGGAAAGAAATTATGGTATTATTATTTTATCATTGTATTTGATTTTCATCGTAATTGGGGAATTCATTAATAATGGTATGGATCGTGGTTTTTACTGTCAAAAACGCTTTACCAGATGCAGATGACTTTCGAAAACATTGTGGGAAAAAAGAAATTTCCCATTTAAACGACAGAGCAATTTTTCCTTTACTCTTCTGAGCTTGTTTTTATCTACATGTCAAAATTATACATTCACTTGTCTTGTTACAATTTCTTCTTTGGAAATTTTCAAAACATTTTTCACTAATGTTTTTCAAATGGGGTAAATGATTAAAAGCACTGAGCATTGTAGTTCAGGGATTTAAAATGGCTTTGATTATTACCGTTAAGAGTGAAGTCTTGAACGTTTTAACGTATGCTATGTAAATTTTTAAGGATTTTGGGCAACATGTAAGAGTATTGTGCTAGTTAGTATGAGGGTAAATGTTTCGCCATTTATACAAATGCAGACACATTTTAATGAATTTACAGCAGACGCATATTTCAAAAGTCTGCTGCAGAGGTGTCAGAAAGTGTCTGGGTATTGTATAAAAGCGTTCCGTTTACCTGATATACTATTTCTATTTAACCCTTCCCCTCATACGACAATTCTGCAGCAGACGACTTTGAACGTAATTTGTCAAAACATAGAAAATCTCCATAATTGAACGGAGCCCGGCCGGGTAGCTCAATTGGTAGCGTATCTGACTCGTGATCTGAAGGTCATGGGTTCGATACCCGGTTGCGGCGACATTCTTTCGGGCGATGTTTTCCATTGCCTCTCACCTCTGATCTATGTGAGAAAGTAGTCAGTGGCTTCGAAAGAATGTTGTGTAAGTACTGGTGTGGGAAAGCCAGGAAAACATGGATAGGTGCACTGACCGCCGTGATATGACCAAAGCTGTTGAAAGCGGCGTTAAACTCCAAACAAACCATAATTGAACGGATATCCTATGACAAAAAGTGGAAAACATTGTGGCAAAAGGAGAAATTGCACGTTTTGTGCAATTTCTTCTTTTGTCACTATGTTTTCAAAAAGCCGTCTGCTGCAGAGGCGTCAGAAAGGGTTAAAGTCTTGTGTTTTTGGAAACGCATCTGAGAAAAACAAATGCAATATTTAGAAGATCTAAAGTTTTCAATATAGAGTTGAAAACGATGTGGAGAAAACGGAGGAGCTGCTGGAGTAATTTCTCCTTTCCCACACTGTTTTCAGGAGTCGACTATTGCGTAAGGCATGAGAGGTTGTCCGTTTCTAGTATATCGATGGCTTGGCGTAAAATGGTTATAACTAAAAAAAATATTTTTTTTACCAAGGTAAATCACCTCGCCATGAAGTCTTTATAAGCGTTGAATCATTTTCTTGGTAAACAATGGAAATTTTGGTGCCATTGCTCGTTTTGAGTAATGGCACCTACATTTGCATTGTATACAAAGGGGTCAAAATTGCCCCTTAACCAGGGTTTTCAAAATAGGTTTTAAGTTGCAATAGTTTCACGCCAAGCCCACCACGATATGGTTAATAGAAATGGAATAAGAGGCCCTTTATGGCAACTATGACAATGCGGTGTGAGAGGAGTAATGGTTCTTCTTAAATTTTATTGTCCCATTTTTGTTTTTAAACAAGATAATGAATTTATGAGTAAGCAAGCAAACATGAATTTTTTGAGGCACCCTACAACTTGCTTCTCTGATGGGTACTTTGATTAACTTCACCTGTAACCTTTTCCCACGTACAATTAATCAATCTACAGCAGAAAACTGCCTTTTTATAAAAATGTCAATAATAGTTATTACTTGAGTAGAGCTGAAAACACTGTGTCAAAAGAATAAATTGCTCATATTAATGAGATTTCTCCTTTTGCCACTATGATTTCAACTTTTCGTCATAGTAACCCATTCAATTTTTATAGAATTTCTATGTTTTGAAAAAATATGTTTAAAGGCATCTGCTGCAGATGCGTCAGAATGTGTCTACAAATGGGAAAGGGTTAAATAAAGACAGACAGAGCTATAGATAAGGGGCGATATGCATGTTCTAAAATCCTTGTTTGACTATACTATCTGACCCTATGTTGTGGGTACTCAAAAGAATCAGTGAGATGAATATTTTTAGTACCCACAACGTAGGGGTTTGCTTTAACCCTTTCCTTCATACATCAATTCTGCAGCAGACGACTTTGAACATATTTTGTCAAATAATGGAAAATCTCTATAATTGAATGGATAACCTATGACTAAAAGTGGAAAACATTGTGGCAAAAGGAGAAATTGCTCGTTTTGTGCAATTTCTTCTTTTGTTACTATGTTTTCAAAAAGCCGTCTGCTGCAGAGGCGTCAGAAAGCGTCTATATGAGGGAAAGGGTTAATGATAAGAGGAAAATTATGGGAAAAAGAGCTGAATACCCCTCCCTGTTATCTGGATCTCTGTAAAAAGCCAGGTCACAGTGTTCTTGTCTTGAATGTCAATGATTTTATAACCAAACACCTTAATAAGAGGACATGCCTGATTTCACTTCTAACTACATAAAACATTTAATTTTAGATTTTGATTTTCCAGATAAAACAGGTATTTTTTATGACAAAATGTCTTATATGTAGAAATTTGAACCTATATTGTGTGTACTGAAGAAATCTTCTTGCAACAATATAGAGTTTTGAGCAGCAATGGGGAGTTCAACACATGAAACATCTCCCTTATCTTGTGCTCTGTTTGACTTAAGTGCTTTCTAAGTGTGATTTAATTAAGATGCCTTGAACAAATGAAATCTTTCTAGTTAAATGCTAAATCTGTGATAGAAAAAAATAAAAACCTTGGATACTTACTGCAAGAAAATCATTGAAAGCATTGGAAAGAACAAGAAAAATGTGTATGTTAAATTTTACTATAGTTCCCAGGGCTAATTAGTAGGATTTAAGTTTTTTCCTCTTTCATTTTAATCCTTTCCCATATACAATTCTGTAGAAGGCAATTTTAAAAGCATCTAGATAAAATATATGGAAAATCTCTATAAATGAATACATGACTTTTGAAAAGAGTTGAAAACATTGTAGCAAAAGGAAAATTTGCTTCTCTTTTGGCCACAATGTTTTCAAAAGTCCTCTGTTGCAAAGGCGTCAGAAAGCGTCTGTATGTTGGATAGGGTTAAATCGAATTTGATTAAAATAAAGTCTACGTCAAGATACTTAAATATTATACTTACAATATAACTTTATACTGTTTTTATCAAGGAATTGGTAACATTAAAAACGATCGCCCTTTTCTAGGGATGTAAAGTTTATATATTCGCTGTATAGACGAAACGTATCATACACTAATTGCTTGTGAGGTGTCAATCCAGGTTGAAACCGTCTCCTGGTTGGTTAATTAATATGTGACAAGGTTGGATGACATCGCATAGACAATTGTATTTTTGCTGACCTATCAGCTTTTTGACTGAGACAGTTCACTGTTTGTTTACCTTGGTATCGGTGCGTAATAGGTGCTAACAAGTGTAATATGACTTTAACCTTGACCCTTCATGGGCCACACCTCCATGTCTTTTTGATTTAAAGTTCTTTGTTGTGCTTCAAGAACATGGCTGTGGCAGGCGGAAAAAAAGAGGGATCAGATCATGAACACGCTGGAATAATTTTGCAATATGTTTGAGAATTGAAAGGAATGTGCTTGCATAAGGGAAAGGGGTTGAATATTTAACCCTTTCCCCCATACAGGTGCTTTTTGATGCCCCTGCATCAGACGTTTGAAAAAATTATGGCATAAGGAGAAATTGCTCAAGACAAAGCAATGTTTTCAACTTTTCTGTAATTGTATCTTCATTTATAGGTTTTCCGTGTTTTTGCTTGTTGTCTGCTGCTGAATTGTTGTTGTATGTGGGAAAGGGTTAATTAACCCTTTCCCTCATACGACAATTCTGCAGCAGACGACTTTGACCATATTTTGTCAAAACATAGAAAATCTCTCTAATTGAATGGATAACCTATGACTAAAAGTGGAAGACAATTGTGTCAAAAGAAGAAATTGCTTGTTTTGAGCAATTTCTTCTTTTGTCACTATGTTTTCAAATAGCCGTCTGCTGCAGAGGCGTCAGAGAGTATCTATATGAGGGAAAGGGTTAAAAGTAATGCTTACATGTGTATGAAGATATCTTATAGACATTTGAGTGAAAGAATGTTGATGACCTAGTAGTAAAATAAAAAGCCCCGCCCCCCCCCTTTAAAGTGTTTTCATCAACAAACCCCACCCATCCACATCCCCCAAATCACACATTGTCTTTAATGAGTATCTTTTCATTTATTTATCAGTTTTTTCAATGAATGTACATTATGTGTAGATAATAGTTGATGATTTGATGCCAAATGGGTGTAACTACATCATCTTACAAGAGTTAGTTACAACTGTTATGTATTGAGCCATTGATAATGCGCAAAAAATCATCAGTTCTGGAACAGTTCGATAAAAGCCAACCAGTAGATACTGTGTGTATGATAGTAGCAGAACTGTTCTAAAAGATGAAATTTGCAACATTTTCTTTTTGTTTGTGGGATAAAAGAAATACATTTGCTTTGGTAATAGTGTAAAGGGTATTTGGATGTATAAAAAAAAATGATTTATTAAAAAATATTGGGATCGTTTTATTTCATATATCAGTTTCCATGGTAATATGTATACGTGTTATCTATTTTTTTTATTTTAATATAACATAACGCATAGAAAGTTCTGTTTACACATTGGGTAAACATGTTATGACAGTGAATGAAACCAGCTGCATTGGACAATTTATATAATTCCTTTTCCAGAATGAGCATAAACAATGCTGTTCTTTGAAATGACCCTGTCATTTATCCATTACAGACTATTTTTAAAGTTTTCAACTTATTTACATTCCGAAACATTGTTTGAAAAGAAGGAATTGTCCCTGAACAAATTCCAACTTTTCTGATGATGTTTATGATTGGATTCTTTGCCAGAATAAATATTTAGAACAATATAAAAAAAGATAAAAGGATATGTCTTGATTCCTGCCAGGATTTTCTTTAATCATTAAAACAAACTGCATACTCTTGAGTCTGTGTGGGAGGACCTAATTAACGTGTCTGGTTATCATGGAAACTGATTTTATTCTATAAATATTTTTCAAACTGAGATGTGTATATTCATGATTAAAAAAAAAATACATATTTTTTTCCTCCGAGATATTTACATATGGGAAGTGGTATCTGCACATGTTAAAATGCTTATTCATCACCAGAACCCTATGTTGTGGGCACTCATTCGAATCACGTCATTGGGCAGCGCACACAACATAGGCTTTTCTTGATGAATAATTGAGCGGTGCTCCAGGAAAACCCTAGTAATTAATACAATTGTAGAAAAAATACATCTGCTTGTACAAGTTGCTGAAACCTATGATTTATTGACTAACGGTGTAGATCCTGATTAAGCTGTGCAGGTTGATCTGGATCTACACTCGAAGCCATTGCCTTACGGTTGGGTTTTTCCGCATAGCGCCGCCACATCGTTGAGTGATCAGAGGTTGATAGCTGATTGTACGACCGCTTCCCTTGTATAAGTATCTGTGGATTTCCTTTTAATTTGTCAAAAAAAGTTGATCTTGATATCACTGCATTTTCTGGAATGTCACTGTTAATTAATATCATCAATAAATGTTCAGCTTTATCAATAGTGTTTCTTTGTTATTTCGTTTGGTTTAAACTTAACCCTTTCCCTCATATACACGCTTTCTGACGCCTCTGCAGCAGATGGCTTTTTGAAAACATAGTGACAAAAGAAGAAATTGCACAGAACGAGCAATTTCTGCTTTTGCCACAATGTTTTCCACTTTTAGACATAGGTTATCCATTCAATTATAGAGATTTTGTAATTTTTGACAAAATATGTTCAAAGTCGACTGCTGCAGAATTGTTGTATGAGGGAAAGGGTTAAACTTAACCCTTTCCCACATACAACAAAACTGCAGCAGATGTCTTTTCGAAAACATTTGAATAAGAAAAAAAATCTCTATAAATGATAGGATAGTTTTTAGCTCTACTGGCCAAAGGCCAGAAGAGCTTATGCCGTGGTGTGGTGTCCGTCCGTAAACAATTGCTTGTGAACGCGATAGTCTTCAGTTTTGATTGTATCTCAATCAAACTTATACAGTAGTTAGATATTCATGAGAGCTCGGTTCCTTTCGCAAACCAGCCTGATCCGCCCATGCAAGACTGGATTATGGCCCTTGAAATTGTCAAAATTGCTATAATTGAGCTTGTGAACACAATAGAGGCTCCATTTACTAACTAATCTTCACCAAACTCAGATAGTAGTTAAATATTGATGATAGCTCGGTTCCTTTCGAAAACCAGCCAGATGTGCCCTTGCATGACTGGATTATGGCCCTATAATACAGCTTGTGAACACAATAGAGCCTCCATTTACTATTAAGTCTTCACCAAACTTAGATGGTAGTTAAATATTGATGAAAGTTCGGTATCCTTTCGCAAACCAGCCAGATCAGCCCATGCAAGACTGGATTATGGCCCTTGAAATTGTCAAAATTGCTATAATAGAGCTTGTGAACACAAAAGAGGCTCCATTTACTATCTGATCTTCACCAAACTTAGAAAGTAGTTAAATATTGATGAGAGCTTGGTTCCTTTTGAAAACCAGCCAGATGTGCCCTTGCATGACTGGATTATGGCCCTTGAAATTGTTAAAATTGCTATAATACAGGTTGTGAACACAATAGAGCCTCGATTTACTATCCGATCTTCACCAAACTTAGATAGTAGTTGAATATTGATGAGAGCTCGGTTCCTTTCGCAAACCAGCCAGATCCGCTAATGCAAGACTGGATTATGGCCCTTGAAATTGTCAAAATTGCTATAATGCTGCTTGTGAACACAAAAGAGCCTCCATTTACTATCCGATCTACACCATACATACATGCTCTGGATTGAAAATGACCAAAGAACCATACCAGTAGAGCATAGGCCCTCTTGGGCCTCTTGTTTAATCCAACTAAAAACATTGTGGAAAAGGAGGAGTTTGGGCCATTTCTCCTATTGTCACAATGTTTTCAGTCTTCTGCTGCAGAATGCGTCTGTATGTGGAAAAGGGTTAAGACCAAGTTCAGTCCCCAAGTCTGGTGACACCGATAGTATTGGCGTCCTAGGTTCGATCCCATGTCGCGGCACGGCGGTCTTGGTGGAGTGCTCTTGGTCAAGGCACATTACCTAGCCTAGGTCTGGTTTGTTTACCCAGGGATCAGGAATATGAGAACTGTCGCGGTTATACAACTCAAATTATGTTGAAAATGGCTTAAAACCCCAACAGAACAAATCTTAGTTCCTTTGTGCTCAAGACTCTGGGATGTAGTTAGAACGTCAACATCGGGAGCAGCAGAACAGGGTTCGATCCCCGGTCGGGTCGTACCAAAGACTTACTAGATGGTAGTAATGGCTTCCCTCCTCGGCACTACGGGTTTCAGGAATAGCATTAACCATTGCCCTCATATAGACGTTTTCTGACGCCTCTGCAGCAGACGGCTTTTTGAAAACATAGGGACAAGAGAAGAAATTGCTCAAAACGGGCAATTTCTCCTTTTGCCACAATTTTTTTCCACTTTTAGACATAGGTTATCCATTCAATTATAGAGATTTTCTATTTTTTGACAAAATATTTTTCAAAGTCGTCTGCTGCAGATTTGTCGTATGAGGGAAAGGGATAATAGGACTGATGCATCAGTGTGGATGTACGTACTGTCAGTAGTACTGGTAATTTACACAGGAAATGATATAACTGAAATACTGTTGAAAGCGGTCTAAAACAACATTCATACAAACCAGTCGTTGAACTCGAGACTAGACGTACTTACGACGTCGAGAAAAATTAGCCCTTTCCCTCGTGCAGATGACTGAAAAATATTACTGCAAAAGGATTAATTGTTCAATCAATGTTCTGTGATTGCATTTAGCTATTTCTCCTTTTTAGCTCACCTATGCACAAAGTGCAAGGTGAGCTATTGTGATCACATTTTGTCTGGCGTGCGTCGTCAACATTTCAGATTGTTAACACTCTACAGGCTACATTTTGCATCCAATCTTCATGAAAGTTTATCAGAACATTCATGGACAAGTTCGAAACTGGGCCTTATGAGGTCAAAAACTTGGTCACAAATTTAAGGGAAATCCTGTTAACACTCTGGAGACCACATTTTCAACTTGAGCATGTTGAAACTTGATCAGAATGTTTGTCTTGATGATATGTAGGTCAAGTTCGAACATGGGGCATGTCGGGTCAAAAAGTAGGTCACTAGGTAAAATTGAAGGAAAATCTTGTTAACACTCCAGAGGCCGCAATTTTTCTTCAGCAGTTTGAAATTTTGTCAGAATGTTTGTCTTAGAACTATCTAAGTCAAGTTTGAATATGGGTTGTATTGGGTCAGAAACTAGGTAAATAGGCCAAATTGAAGGGAAATCTTGTTAACACTGTAGAAGCCACATTTTTTGCTTCAGCAGCTTGAAAGTTGGTCAGAATTTTGAGTCACTAGGCCAAATTGAAGGGTAATCTTAATAACACTGTAGAGGCCGCTTTTTCAATTTGAGCATGTTGAAACTAGGTCAAATTGAAGGAAGATCTTGTTAACACCACAGAGGCCGCAATTTTTGCTTCAGAAGTTTTAAATATGGGTCAGAATCTAGGTCACTAGGCCAAATTGAGGGAAAATCTTGTTAATTCTGTAGAAGCCGCATGTTTTGTTTGAGCAGCTTGACATTTGGTCAGAATGTTGAGCTGGATGATATCTAGGCCAAGTTCGAATATGGGTCATGCTGGGTCAAAAAATAGGTCACTAGGCCAACTTGAAGGAAATTCTTGTTAACACTCCGGAAGCCACATTTTTTGCTTGAGCATGTTGAAATTGTGTCGGAATGTTTGGCTTGATGATATCTAGGCGAAGTTCGAATATGCGTCATGTTTGGTCAAAAACTAGGTCACTAGGCAAAATTGTAGAAAAATCTTGTAAACACTATAGAGAAGGTTTGTTTTACTTGAGCAGCTTGAAACTTTGTCAGACAGTTTGCCTTGATGATATCTAGGCCAAGTTCGAACATTGATCAATGTCGAGTCAAAAGTATATAGGTCTCTAGGCCAAATTGAAGGAAAATCTTGTCAACACTCAGGTAGCCGTGTTTTTTTTACTTTTAGCATGTTGAAACTTTGCCAGAATGTTTGTCTTTATGATATCTAGGCTAAGTTCGAATATGGTCCGGTAAAAACTAGGTCACTAGGCCAATATGATGAAAAATCTTGTTAACACTCTAGAAACCGCTTGAACATGTTGGAATTTAGTTGGAATTTTTGTCTTGATGATAACTATACTAAGATAAAATATAGGTTATGTCCGGTTAGGCCACTATTGAGAAAAAATCTTGTTAACACTCTAGAGACCATATTTTTCTCAAATGTTTCTTGGGTGACCCTCTACTAAGATTGTTGAAATTATTTCGATGATATGATCCGCTTCTCTTATTAAGTCTTAAATAGCACATTCTCAGTTGAGCGATCCCGGGCCTCGTAGCCCTCTTGTTCTGGTTAAGATTCGTGACAGTTCCGTTTAAAAGAGCACCAGTGAAGGATATATAGCGGAGCCACAAAAGCTCAGTCGGTAACTACATGTACGAGGGCTATCAATCCAGGGGTCATGTGTTGGAACCACGGCTCGGCAATTAATTCTTTCTGATGATTGATAACAGTTATTGTGGCATATGAGTCGTCCCGCGAGAAAACCAACATTGTGGTCTCTGCGTAAAGTATCGACCCGGATCAGCCTAAGCATGCCGCGCAGGCTTACCCGGACAGACACTTTTCGCCTCCTGTGAATTTTCTGTTTCAGGAATCACTACTCTATACATCTACCCCTCTAAGACGGAATGTGTCGGCCGGATCAGTCTGCGCGGACAGCGCAGGCTGATCTGGTCGATACATTACGCAGATATATTGATATGAGCCGTCCCGCGAGAAAACCAACATTGTGGACTCTGCGTAAAGTATCGACCCGGATCAGTCTAAGCATGCCGCGCAGGCTAACCCGGACAGACACTTTTCGCCTCCTGTGTATTTTCTGTTTCAGGAATCACTACTCTATCTACCCCCCCTTAGACGGAATGTGTCGGCCGGATCAGTCTGCGCGGACAGCGCAGGCTGATCTGGTCGATACATTACGCAGATATATTGATATGAGCCGTTCCGCGAGAAAACCAACGTTCTGGACTCTGCGTAAACTATCGACCCGGATCAGCCTAAGCATGCCGCGCAGGCTTTCCCGGGTCGATCATACTTTACGCCTCATGTGGATTTTCTGTTTCCGGAATTATTACTCTATCCCCCTGAGACGGAATGTATCTGCCCGGATTAGTTTACGCAGGCTGATCTGGGTTGATACATTATGCAGAGACCATACACTTGGATTTCTCGCGGGATGGCTCATTTGTCTTCTTGATAAATAGTGTATACGGAAGGTAGCCAGTTACATAGGAAAATACACTGGTTCAAGAAAGCCAGGAAAAACGCGTGCAGTTAACTGGACATTGCGATATAACCTAAATATCGTTGAAAACGGCGCTAAAGTTTATCCAATCATTCAATTTAAGGTCCTTGTCTCAGACAATGTCCGTGCATAATTCGCAGATGCAACAAGACCCATTGTTGTTGTTACGTGGCTCCTGTTATAATACATAAGGCAATTTCAAACAAAAAATGTTCAATGTTTTATTAACAAAAATTCTAAGAAATGTTGTTATAACTGTATATGACTTAAAAGTTCGTCTGAACATTTAACCTGCTGTCTAAGCCGTTAACCCTTTCCCACATACAACAAATTTAGTAAAAAAAATTAAATGAAATTAAAGTGAAAGTACTATGGAGTAAGGTTAATAACATATTGTGGAAAAATGAGAAATTGCACATCATGAGCAATTTATCCTTTTGTCACAATGCTTTCAAAAGTCTGTTGCATAGACGGCAGGAAGTATCTACATGTGGGAAAGGGTAAAACGCCTCCGCAGCAGGTGTTTTTAGCTCGACTTTTGAAAAAACGAGAGCTATTGTCATGACCCTGGCGTCGGCGTCGGCGTGGTCTTTCTTTTAAGGTTTTTTGTTCAGCTCAGCTTTTTTTCTGTTTTCTATCAGTCGAGCGTCTGTGCCGTACGCGGTGCTCTTGTTTGAAAATGTTGTATGATTAAAAGATATTTTTTCAACATGAAAATTATTTTTTCTTCTCGCTCTTTGAAAACTTTGTATGATTAAAAGATATTTTTTCCCACATGAACATTATTTTTTCTTCTCGCTATTTGAAAACTTTGTATGTATGATAAAAAGATATTTTGTCCACATGAAAATTATTTTTTATTCTAGCTCTTTTTTTTGTCTTGAAATCATTGATCATATATGCCCAGATTTATATTGTTGCTGATGTTTTTAAAGAAGGAAGGATTTAAAATAAATGTTCAAAAAGTACGAAAACTATTAATATCGAATTGATACATGTCAGAACTAAACTGATGATTCAATGACTATTAACTTACGTTGTTTCAACCCTTTAATTTAAAGCCCCGGTAGCTCAGTCGGTAGCGACGCGGGCTGTCAATCCAGGGGTTGTGAGTTCGAATCCCGGCTCGGCTAACTTTCTTTCCGACGATTGACAAAAGTCATTGCGACATGCGTCATTCGTCTTCCACCAATGGGCTAAGTCTATGTGGAAAAGCAGCCAGTTGCTTGGGAAGATTGTTGTGTGGAGTACTGGTGTGAAAACCAGGAAATCAGTACTGGTGAGAAAACCAGGAAATCAATGAGTAAGTGAACTTTCCGTGATATAACTGAGAAATTGTTTAAAACGGCGTTAAACCACAATCAATCATTAATTTAAACATTATTTACTGTACATCGATTGCGAAGCAAGCTTTCAGCTTATATTAATAACGCTCGATGTCGGCTTCCTGGAGACTTAACCAGTACTCGCGCCGTTTGTGTGGACAAATCCCAAAGTCAGGACCCGCTTATCACGGGACTCCAACCAGGGATCTTTGATACGAGAGGCCGACGCTCTACCTCTGCAACAGTGTCTTCCATTGTTTCAACCCTTTCTCACATGCATACGCGCTTGATCCATCTACAGCAGATGACATTTTAAAACATTGTGGTCAAAGATGAAAACAATATCTTCGTTTCTCACTTTTTTCAAGTATATTCAAAAACTATTTATACTTTTCCTTACTTGAGTCGTCCCTCGAGAAACCAACATTGTGGACTCTGCGTAAAGTATCGACCCGGATCAGCTAAAGCATGCCGCGCAGGCTAACCCGGACAGACAATTTTTGCCTCCTGTGGATTTTCTGTTTCAGGAATCATTTCTCTAAACATCTACCCCCCCTGAGACGGAATGTGTCGGCCCGGATCAGTCTGCGCGGACAGCGCAGGCTGATCTGGGTCGATACATTACGCAAGGGACATAATGTTGGTTTTGCTCCCGAGACGGCTCATATGTTATAGTAGATGTTTTTTGAATGTCGTCTGCTGCAGATTTGTTGTATATGGTGAATAATTACGTTCGCACGACTTAGTATCTCGTGCGCACGAGATACTTATCTCGTTCGCACGACTTAGTATCTCGTTCGCACGACATAGTATCTCGTGCGCACGAGATAAAAACAAAATCGTGTGTGTCCTTTTAGAGCTGCCTACGGCAACTCTAAAGGGACACACACATTTTTATAAATTACATACGATTTTTTTATTATCTCGTGCGCACGAGATAGTATCTCGTTCGCACGACTTAGTATCTCGTTCGCACGAGATACTTATCTCGTGCGCACGAGATAAAAAAAAATTCGTGTGTGTCCCTTTAGAGCTGCCGTAAATAATAATAGTTTGTGTCCAAAGATTATTAACAAAAATCTATACAAGGAGGGTTTAACAACTGTTTCTTGAATAGAAATGTCTTATTAGCTAACCAAACCCTTATATTGTTCGATCCCAAGCCGGTACAAATGACGCAGGATGACGCAGATTGGCGCGCAGGATTGAGGTTAGCATTACACCTGACTTGCTGGTATCAGTGTAAATGGACCAGTAGAACTGCTATCTTACCATTATTAGAAAATTCTCCTTTTTGCCACAAGGTTTTTAACTCTTATTCTAAAACGAAATTTAATGGAAAGATAGGTTCCATTCAACAATAGTGTTGTAGTAGTAGTTCTGATTGCTTAGACGAGAAATCAGAGCTGTTGCTGTGCTATTTTCTTGATTTGATACTTTTTTCTTTTTTTTTTTTTTTCTTTTTTTTTGTAATAAACCTTTATAAAGGTTTCAATTAATTACGTAGTTGAAAATACATACATTATAATAAATGAAGCATAAAACGAGAGATACCCTCGAATACGTCGATTACTAATGTATCCCTTTATATTTCGAGTTTTAGCGATGTACATGTATTTAACCCTTCCTCAGCCGAATTTCATAAAGTCGACTCTTCCATGTTGAAATTTGGACCACTCGATTTTTCGTCCAATAAGAAATTTGGTAAAATGTAATGTCTAAGTGGCAATTAATGCAGATTTCAGGAGAGACGGCTCGTTACGAGCTGTCTCACCTGAAGCTGCATTGTTTGCAAAATACTTTTGACAGTGAAAGAGTTAATTAAAAAATATTTAAACATGAGAATCAGTCACACGATACAACCAACGCTCGCATCTGCTATCAAAAGTGTTATTATAGAATCGGAACACTCGGTTATCCCCCATTCGGAGTACCTCGGTGATGAATGCTTCACCAATGATGAAGGATTACGGAATTACCCGAGGAGTTCCGATTGGGTTATCACCGCTTCTCTGTCCCGTGTATTTACATGGGTTAGTTCCCCTGTTGATATATATCTAACGATTTCGCAGGCGACACTTAGATTGGCTGATGCAAAGGTCAATCAGTGACGACCTGTAATAGGAAGTCATGCGTTCTATACGATAAGTCAGATGATATTGTGGTGCACGTGAACGAATACTCAAAATAACTGATTGTGCAAATCTGACATTATAGTTTTTGATAATTTCTTTTAAACAATAATTTAATACACGAATGAATTAGTACGTAGTTATGGCAGTTGCTTGTAAAGCGTGTCCATGGTAACCCATGCGACCTGGTTGATGGTAATCATGGTCCCGTTTCCGGTTCTGGTGAAGTCTTTCGGAGATCTCTTTTACTGTCCTAGTTCTCGACAATCCACTGACCAGAGGCAGATTTTCCCTGATTTTAACCTCGTCAACATATTCTGGTTGTCTGTGACAGAGTTGTCCTCGCCTGCTTGCCATTGTAGCAGACGACACACGTCCAACGATAAAATCTATCTCTTCCGCCGGAAGTGCTTTCTCTTCGCCGTATTCGTAATCAAACGCATCGGTGTCCTCCGCATCCTTCCGGTTCTCGTGCTCGTAGCAAAGGTGACAGGCGTTTAAAGTCTTTGCTAGCGTTGCTGTTGTAGGTCTGCGTAGTTTGGCTAATGATTTCGCTGTCTCAGCGGACTTGGCGCGGACTATTCTGCCTAGGCGGAGGTTTTCGTGTTCTTCGTTTTTGTAGACGTGTATAGACGATGCGGTGGTGGGGCGCTGAAACGTAGAAATTGAAAACATTATAGAAAAAGGCGAAATTTCTCATTTCAAGCTCTTAATGAAGAGCCACCCCACACGGATATCGACTTTCGGAGATTTTGAAATTAATGGTGAATCAATTCAAATAGCATTTGAGCCGTCCCGCGAGAAAACCAACATTACGGACTCTACGTAATGTATCGACCCAGATCAGCCTGAGCAGTCCGCGCTGACTGATCCGGGTCGACACATTCCGTCCCAGGGGGATAGAGGTATAGAGTAATGATTCTTAAAACAGAAAATCCACAGTAGGTGAAAAGTGTCTATCCGGGTTAGTCTGCGCGGCCTACTTTGGCTGATCCGGGTCGATATTTTACGCGAGTCCACAATGTTGGTTTTCTCGCAAGACGGCATATTGGCTTGGTCGTGCTATAGAGGCTTTGTACAATTAGTAAGCCAACAGAGAAAATTGATAGTTTGTTGCTTGCCCTCAATCTTAATTCAGTTTCGATAAAAAGAAACAATGAAATATACAAAACGTATAATTTATTTATTTATTGGGGTTTTACGCCGCTTTCAACATTATTTCAGTTATATCACGGCGACAGTTCACTTATTCATGATCCCTGGGTAAACAAACCAGTACTAGACTAGATAATGTGCCTTGCCCAAAGGGCACTGTACCATGACAGAGGTGCTGCGACTGGGACAAAACGTATAAACAATATATAACGTTCAAACGTTTTTTGATAAGGTAATCATAGTAAACTGATTGATATGTAAGCTTATATTTTATAGAATGACTGAATGGATGTGCATCCGCTCAATATCGCGATAAGTCTATATATATATATACCTATACTATTAGATGCATCTGTTGACAAAAGGGCTAGAACTGTTGCCACAGTTGTTATTCGCAAATTCACCCTGTGACCCCATTTATTGGGGTTTAACGCCGTTTTAAACAATTTTCAGTTATTTCACGGCGATCAATTTTACCTACTCATGTGTTTTATGGCTTTCTCACATCAGTTCTCCACACAACATTCTTTCAAAGCAACTGGCTGCTTTTTCACATAGACTGTTAGTTAGCCCATTGGTGGAAGACGAATGACGCTTTTCGCAGTGAATTTTGTCAAATGTCGGAAAGAATGTTGGCCGAGCTGGGGTTCGAACTCACAACCCATTGATAGACAGCTCCGCGTCGCTACCGACTGAGCTACCGGGGCTCGGCTTGTGATCCCATATCGCCGTATTGCGGCTCATATTTATTTTGAAATTGTTATTTAAATCATGTGACGAGTCGAGCCCTGGTAGCTCAGTTGATAACGACGTGGATTGTCAATTCAGGGGTTATGAGTTCGAAATCCAGCTTGGCGAACGTTCTTTCTGACGTTTGAAAGAAAGTTAACAAGACAAGCGTTATTCGTCTTCCACTAAAGGGCTATCAGTATATGTGGAAAAGCAGCCAGTTGTTTTTAATTACTAGTGTGTGGACAATTGATGTGAGAACGTCAGGACACACATGGGTATGTGAACTAGCCGCCGTGATATTGTTGAAAACGGCGATAAACCCCAATCAATCGTAAAATATTTCTCTGATATGATCAGCAGCCAGTTGCTTAGACAGACACTTATGTGGATCACTGGTTTGAGAAAGCCAGGAAACACATGGTTATGTGAATGGGTCGCCATGCTATTACTGTAATGCTGTTGAAAACGGCGATAAACCCCAGTCAATCGTAAATCATTTCTCTGATATGATCAGCAGCCAGTTGCTTAGACACTTATGTGGATCACTGGTTTGAGAAAGCCATGAAATACATGGTTATATGAAAAAGACGCCATGCTATTACTGTAATGTTGTTGAAAGCTGCGTTAAACCCAAATCACTCAATTATCTGATACGTTTCAAGTAGACAGCCAACGAAAACATTTAGAGAAAAGGACATGGGAATCAGTTTCTGTTTGCAAAATTAGTTTTTATATACATGTGCATTGTAAATCGTAATCTGTGACTAAACATTTTTTTCCAGCTAGACAGTTAACCGGTCTACTCGATGTGGAAATTGAAGAAACAATTATAATATATACAAATTGAAAGCATTATAGAAAAAAGTTGAAATTAAATTGCTAATTTCGGGAATATCTCCTTCTCCAACTTTGTTTACAAATTATTATAAAATATTCAACTTGAAAATTTAATTTCGAATGTTGTCTACTGCAGAGGCTTTTCAAGTCGTCTGTAACTTGTGAAGCGTTACGGTAAATCCATTGGATTTGGGTGGATTAATAGCAGTTAGAACTTAATCTTATTGGATTACACAATTAAATTATACACTTAACCCTTTTCCTCATACGACAATTCTGCAGCAGACGACTTTGAACATATTTTGTTTAAAAATAGAAAATCTCTATAATTGAATGGATAACCTATGACTAAAAGTGGAAAACATTGTTGCAAAAGGAGAAATTGCTCGTTTTGAGCAATTTCTTCTTTTGTCACTATGTTTTCAAAAAAGGCGTCTGTCCATAATGTGGTTCAAAGGATTATCGGAAACACTCCGACGTAAATTGATTGATAGGGGTTTAACGCCGTTTTTAACAATTCCTCAGTCATATCACGGCGGCCAATTCACCTACTCATGTGTTTCCGGGTTTTCCATCACCAGTACTCCACACAACAATCTTTCCAAGCAACTGGCTGCTTTTCCACATAGACATAGCCCATTGGTGGAAGACGAATGACGCATGTCGCATTGACGTTTGTCAAACGTCGGAAAGAAAGTTGGCCGAGCCGGGATTCGAACTCACAACCCCTGGTGTGACAGCCCGCGTCGCTACCGGGACTCGACACACTTCGACGTAAAGAGATATTGACTGAACAAAATCTCTTTTTTTCCAACAATGTTTTCAACTTTTGTATGAAAATCATACATCGTATCTTACAGATGTGTTTCGGATAGCAGAAGGATCTTTAACCCTTTCCCTCATACGACAATTCTGCAGCAGACGACTTTGATCATATTTTGTCAAATGATAGAAAATCTCTATAATTGAATGGATAACCTATGTTTAAAAGTGGAAAACATTGTGGCTAAAGGAGAAATTGCTCAATTTCTTCTTTCGTCACTATGTTCTTAAAAAGCCGTCTGCTACAGAGGGGTCAGAAAGCGTCTATATTAGGGAAATGATTAAATACCACGTGACTGTATTAGTTAAACTTATTGTTCACCTGATAAGTCATGTAAACATCTGAGGTAAACATCTGTAATATCTGATTGGTTATTTATTGATTGCATGAGCGTTTAAAACCGCGTTAAATAATGTTTGTAATATCTGATTGATTAATTGATTGCATGAGGTTTAAAACCGCGTTAAATAATGTTTGTAATATATGATTGATTAATTGATTGCATAAGGTTTAAAACCGCGTTAAATACTGTTTGTAATATCTGATTGATTAATTGATTGCATGAGCGTTTAAAACCGCGTTAAATAATGTTTGTAATATCTGATTGATTAATTGATTGCATGAGGTTTAAAACCGCGTTAAATAATGTTTGTAATATTTGATTGATTGCATGAGGTTTAAAACCGCGATAAATAATGTTTGTAATATTTGATTGATTGCATGAGGTTTGACATCGCGTTAGACAATTATTCAGTCATATTACGACGACAAGTTAACATATCTATGTATGTCTTTCACAAGTACTCCACACAGCAGTATTTCAAAGTAACAAGCTACTTTTCAACATAGACGGGTGCCACATTGACGTTTGTCGGCAATCGTCGGAAAGAGTGTTCGCCAAGATTGATTCGAACTCACAACTACCGTGAGCCGTCCCGTGAGAAAACCAACATTATGGCCTCTGCGTTATGTATCGACCGAGATCGGCCTGCACAGTCCGCTCAGACTGATCCTGGCTGACACATTCCGTCTCAGCGGGATAGAGAAATGATTCCTGAAACAGAAAATCTACAGGAGGCGAAACGTGTCTGTCCTGGTAAGCCTGCGCGTCTATACTTTACGCTGAGTCCACACTGTTGATTTTCTCGCGGGACGTTAACACACACACACATACCTGTAAACGTCGTATCAACCGACTCATCTCCCTCTCGGACAGTTTCGGTTTCGACTTTCTATCATCGCCGCTCTCAAACGTGTTCGTCGACATCCGGGACATTCTGGAGTTCGTCTGCCGGCTACACGCGGACACAGTTTGTCGTCTGGTTCCGTCAATGTTCAATCGATCGTAATTGTTTACCTGAAACATTTGATAATGGAAATACATATCAGACATTTGCTACAGTACAGTGGACTCGCGGTAACTCGAACATTGATGATACTTCGTATGTATTATATACCTGCATATTTTCCGGCGCTAATACATGCAGATAGTCATGCGCAGTTCAAACACGACTGATTTAAATTTGGTATTGTATACGTGTACAATAACGGTACCAAATATGGTAATGGTTCGTCACTGAAATATGATGTGACGTCATTGAAATATGCGTTTACGTCATTCAAAATATGGTTGTTCGGTCTCGCGGGATATCAATTTTCCACGCTCCTCGTAGCAATACTAAAACCTGTATCGCTACTACAACATTAAGTTCCCTATATATCGCTTAACCCTTTCCCTCATACGACAATTCTGCAGCAGACGACTTTGAACGTATTTTGTCAAAACATAGAATATCTCTATAATTGAATGGATAACCTATGACAAAAAGTGGAAAACATTGTGGCAAAAGGAGAAATTGCACGTTTTGTGCAATTTCTTCTTTTGTCACTATGTTTTCGAAACGCCGTCTGCTGCAGAGGCGTCAGAAAGCGTCTATATGAGGGAAAGGGTTAACTCGACCTAATTCTTGGATCGAATCTGTCTTTTGAAAAGTATTTTACTCGAGTTACTCTCTCGTCTTCAAATTTAATTAGACGATAGTTAATAGCTCGCATATCTCTGGATGAATGACCAAATATCAACTTTCTCAACATTTTATGTCGAAATTCTATCAGATTGAACTATAACGCCGCCATATTCTTGCATATTACTGAACTGATCAATGGCATCAGTTGTTAAGAAGTTGGAGCGTCCGCCTCGATTGTGGATTTGGGTTGATTGATTGTTTTGTGTTTTACGCGGCTTTCAACAATTGTTCAGTTATATTACGGCGGTCAGAGTTTCCTGGCCCTCCTGTACCAGAAGTCCACATAACATTCATTCCAGGCAACTGACTGTCTTCTCACTTTGATTATGATTTGAACTCGCGAGCCCACAATTCATTGATCGATTGTTTGGTGCTTTACGCCGCTTTCAACAATTGTTTAGTTATATCACGGCGTTTGCTGGGTAAGTTACTAGTTAAACTGGTCCATTTATCCTGACACCAGTCAGTCTATCGTAATGCTTGCCCCGAAACCCAGAGTGCAAAAGAGCGCTGCCATTACTACCATTGTTAAAGTCTTTGGTATAAACCGGCCGGGGAGCGAACCAAAGACTTCCCGCACCAGAGGCTGACGCTATACCACTACACAACCGAGGTCGTATCGGAGTTCGAGTTGGATCAGGGTTCGATCAAGTCTTACACGATACATTTAAATGGTAGAAACTGCTTTCCTTCTTTGGCGTCGGTGCTTAGGGGAGAGTATTACGATTGATGCATCCGTGTTAGGATAGATTATACCGGTATAACCGGTAATATACGCAGGAAAAGTCGTGATGTAACTGAAATACTTTTGAAAACGGCGAAAACGTTGTGGACAAAAATTATACTTACATTAGTAAAGATTTTCAAATATTTTTGCCTTGATGCATTCAATATTGATGTTTTCATTAGTAGAGATTTTGCATAATTTTGCCTAGATGCATTCAATAATTATACTTTTCATTAGTAGAGATTTTGCATAATTTTACCTAGATGCATTCAATAATGATCCTTTTTATTAGTAGAGATTTTGCATAATTTTGCCTAGATGCATTCAATAATTTTACTTTTTATTAGTAGAGATTTTGCATACTTTTGCCTAGATGCATTCAATAATAATACTTTTCATTAGTAGAGATTTTGCATAATTTTACCTAGATGCATTCAATAATGATACTTTTTATTAGTAGAGATTTTGCATAATTTTGCCTAGATGCATTCAATAATTTTACTTTTTATTAGTAGAGATTTTGCATAATTATTCCTAGATTCATTCAATAATGATACTTTTTATTAGTAGAATAATGATACTTTTTATTAGTAGAGATTGTGCATAATTTTGCCTAGATGCATTCAATAATTATACTTTTCATTAGTAGAGATTTTGCATAATTATTCCTAGATTCATTCAATAATGATACTTTTTATTAGTAGAGATTTTACATAATTTTGCCTAGATGCTTTCAATAATGATACTTTTCATTAGAAGAGATTTTGCAAAATGTTGCCTAGATATATTCAATAATTATACTTTTTATTAGTAGAGATTTTCCTAGATGTTTAATAAATTGCAAAATGTAGATTTGTCGTAAATGGGAAATGGTTTAACCCTTTCCCTCATATAGACGCTTTCTGACGCCTCTACAACATATGGCTATTTAAAAACATAGTGACAAAAGAAGAAATTGCTCAAGACGAGCAAAATATGTTCAAAGTCGTCTGCTGCAGAATTATCGTATGAGGGAAATGGTTTAAGTTGGCAGTACAAACCTGTTTGCTTTCATCTGTGTATAATTTAGCACTATATGTTGGCGTGGAAACCCTTTTGATGATCTCAGCCAGTTGCCTGGACGACACCTGTTTGAACCCATAGCTGTTAGGTGGAGGGGCGGGTTTCGTCTTCTTGTAGTATCCGAAACTCATTCTGAAAAGCCTTGTTTTGGACCTGAAAGAAAATAAGGATTGTATTTAATGAACTGATTCATTGATTATGGTTTATCACCGTTTTCAACATTTTTGTTCCTAAATTTCTCACTCAAGTACAACACAACATTATTTCCAAGCAACTGGCTACTTTAGACTGTTATCTCATTGGTGTAAGACACATGGCGCTTGTCGAATTGACTTTTGTCAAACGCCAGAACGAATGTTGGCCGAGCATGGATTCGAACTCACAACCCCTGGATTGAAAGCCTGTTCGGCTACCGACTCAGCTACTAGGGGGTTCGGGGCGTATTTTAATGAAGAATGAATAGAAAATTAGGAAATGTGTTTTTTGCCTGTTGTCTGTTAATCCTTTTGTTTCTTAGCCCTTATCATGTCATACGCGACTTTTAAAAAACAACATTGGAATTATAAATCACACAAATATGCCCTTCTTAAAACATTTCTTGCTTACAAAACAGACGTAGATAAGTCTGTACATTATTTTTTACATCACAGGTGCCAGTCTCGTTTAAAATCTAAAAATAGCATTTGACTATATATTGAACAATATATAGTAAAATGCTATTTTTAGATTTTTAAACGAGACTGGCACCCGTGATCTACATTGGTCACCTACTCAATCAAGATTGTGTATGTGCAGTGACGAAAACAATGGATACATTAAAAGATCTATAGATCTCAAAATATGAATGATCGAAATGATCCAACGTCCGAATATTTTGTCTGGTGTTACCTGCCCCTACAATTACACTATCGGGTCGGGCATACACGAACAATGGTGACGTCCTTTGGCCTTTGGACATGATGTCGCAGGAAAAAGGTTATAGCAATAACACTATCGGGTCGGGCATACACGAACAAGAGTGACTTCCTTTGGCCTTTGGACGACATGATATCGCAGGCCAAAGGCTATAGAGACAACATTTGTGTTGACCAAGTTGGTTTAACCTCTCGAACTCCGAACATGGTTTGCTTCATTATTTATGTATTGATTCCTATCGTCAAGTTGTATCGGTCCGCCGTAGAGTGTATGAACGAACATCGATTGTATATTTACCAAGGATGGCAACGGTTACCGATATTACTAACCGGTTACTCGTACAATTGTGTAACCGGTTACTCGGTTAACCGTATAGATTCATAGACAATAAATATTCACTTGCTTCCGGGTTTTGTTATTGTTGTTGTTGTAATCAGACCAGAACGTTGTTATCGCAACGTTTTCATTCGTGTCAACCAACTTTTTTAATTTTAATTTTTTAATTTAAAGTTCAGAAAATTTTCGTCTTTTTAACGAATTGACCGTTATACGATTTATAATATGTTGAATGAAAGAGATGCATAGCTGCATATCTTTAAATACCAACTCAGGGAGAAATGTGTTAAAAACTTAAAACTACTCTATAAATCTTCTAATCCTGTTGGTAAATAAGTTACAAATACAACAATTCGAATTTATTTACTAATTTATTACATGTACGATTGTGGTCGCCCTTGTCGGTTCACGCCGAACATACTAATAAAAGATAGTGCGCCGGGTACCACACTATAATTTCACAGCCCGTATTTTAAGGTAAACTACGGTAGGATCGTTACATTAATTTTCCCATGGCGCTTTTTAACGATTAAATACGGTAATAAAAATTAACGATATTTGTTCCTGTTACGCTTATTCATATAATACCGGATTTAATCGCGTTTTAGAACCCGCCATTCAAACATTGGTCATTGTTTCGTTCGCCTACTCATGTATTTTCTGGTTTTCTCACACTAGTACTCCACACAACAATATTCCCAAGCAACTGGCTGCTTTTCGACATAGACTTAGCCCATTGGTGGAAGACGAATGACGCATGTCGCATTGACTTTTGTCAAACGTCGGAAAGAAAGCTGGCCAAGCAGGTATTCGAACTCACAACCCCTAGATTGACAACCCGCGTTGCTACCGGGGCTCGTAAATTTGGACTCAAGGGATCCACCGCAGCCAATTAGTTTAAACATATTTATTTTTACATCGATTGCGAAACCAACCTTTCAGCTTATATTAAATCTCGCTCGATGTCTGCTTCGTTGAGACTTGACCAGTATTCGCGCCGTTTGTGTGAAAATCAATCCGCTCATCATGGGATTCGAACCCGGGACCTTTGGTAGGAGAGGCCGACGATCTCGCCCACTGCACCACCGTAGCTAATTGGCGTCCCGAGTTCGATCACTGCATGAGGTAGTCATGATGACTGCTCTTGGAATTTACATTTCTTAGCTCAGCACTGGTTCTTTACAGAGGAAGCTTTGTTTGCTTGTTTGTTTGTATACTGTTTTACGCCGCTATTAACACTTCACACGTTATAACACGGCGTTTCCTAGTGAAGTTACCAGTATTACTGGTCTATTTATCCTGACACCAGCCAGTCAGCCGTAATGCTAACCCCGCAGCCCTGAGCGCCAAGGATGGCAGCCATTACTACCACTTTTAAAGTTTTTTTGGTATGACCCGGCCGGAGATCGAACCCACGACCTCCCGCACCCGATTGCGGGATGGGCGCTCTGCCACTAATCTATGGAGACGGATACCTGGGGTACCTGTGAGATTACAAGAACGATAGACCGCCAGACCCTATCATATACGATAACGGTATAGTGTCAAAATGTAAGTTCAGATTTGGTAAGAGTTATACAAATTACCGTTAAATCAATAGTTTTATTTACTTAATCCTTTTTTACTGTAACACACATGTGACGACTCCTTTTCAGCAGAAGTTACATTTTTGATGAAAGGAGATATTGCAAAAAGAATATGTCTCCCTTTTTCAAATATGTTTTTAAATCTGTAAGTGTGATAGAAATGACATTTACCAGTTACACACAATTTACGACGAAGCCAAATAGTTTAAGAGAGCATTTTCGGAGAAGAAGAAATCTCCATTTACAATATTTTTTTTTTTCGAAATTGTATCCCAAATGTAACTTCCACTTTAAAAATACATCAAAGGCGATTTTTACGGCAGCTCTAAAGGGACACACACATTTCTATAAATTACATACGATTTTTTTTTTTATCTCGTGCGCACAAGACAGTATCTCGTTCGCACGACTTAGTATCGTGTGCGTCCCTTTAGAGCTGCCGTAGATTTTAGATACTACTATAAGTGAAATGATTAATTCTGTCTCACATACAACAACTCGTCATTAGACGACTTGAGAACTCCCAGACAAAATGTATGATACCTCTCTATACATAAATGTATACTCATTGAATACAAAAGACAACATCGTGCCGAAAGGAGAAAAATGCTCATAATTAAAGTGTATAATATTCTACTAATACAAACTACTTCGGATGCCTCTGTAACAACCGACTTTAAATGATTATAATACGGTTTGAAAATAAAAATGTTTGCTTATTAATATAAATATTTAATTAATTCACTATATAGATATCATCTTATGTGAGTTAATGTTAGGTCTGACAATGCCCATCAAACATATCATTTGAGTTTATAATGTAAATCTAGTATGTGCTTTTATATTGTGACTATTTAGAGGTCCCCGTTGAAGATTTGGGCCTGCCTAAAGGTGGAAATCTCTTGAAATGAGTTGTATTATTATTTGTTATAATTATTATTATTATTATTATTCTATCATCATCATAATATAATAACTTACGATACGCATGGTGCAAAAAGAAGAAAATGTTTTTAAACGAAAAGTCCTAATTACCCAGGCGCCATATTTTCCTCTGATTGTATTAAGCAGACGACCCTTTCACACATACAACAAAATCTGCAGCAGACGACTTTGATAAAATCCTGGAGTTCAATTATGAAATAGATTTTAAAACATTGTGGCAAAAGGGAGAAATTTCTCATTATGAGCAATTTCTCCTTTTGCCTCAATGTTTTCAAAAGTTGTCTGCTACGCTACAGAAGCGTCATGATGTGTCTAAATGTGGGAAAGGAGTAAACAGCTGTCTAAATGTGTATTTATATTAACGAGCATTTATCGTTCGAATCAAACAAGGCAATCTTTCTAAATGTCCAGAAATATATTGATGCAACCAAGATATTTAGTACGGGATGAGGTTTGTCGTGTGCGTGTTGTTTGCTGCTGGGGACTCTGGGTGTGACATAACAGTAATGATATTATAAAGACATTTTTTATTTTTAAATTAAGATCTATTGAGACAATAGTATAATCTAATTTCATTCATCATATATCATGTAAACTCACTATCAATACGCCATGTAATTTTGAATATGATGCAAATTTATCTGAGGAAAGGAATTTGTATAAGTGTCTATGACGCTTGTTTTCCAATCCCATGTACATAACATGTATGACATATATACCAATGTGTGCAACTATTTCTCAATAAAATTTGTTTAAACTAAAGGTGTAAACAGAGTTAAACAGATGTCAAAACTGTCAAAGGGACAAGAAGAAAGAGTTAACACTATTCTGATAGTTTTAGCCTTGGATTTTGTGATCGATCTTTATCTATTTGACGGCAATTTATTAATGCCGATTGTACGTACGTAACTTGGTGTCAGAGCTATTCAAATAACCCTGATCCTGCCGAGTCCCCGAAACTGATACCATCATACTGGGTTTCTAAACCATACTTGTTATCACTCATACTTACTTGTCATAATGTTAACTTCAATATATCAAAGCCATCTTTAACATTGTAAAATATAGTTGAAAGGGAATGGCCGTATCTAATGTTGTGAGAACTTGTGGCCAGACCCTTTTACCTATAATAGTATATGCTATACCTGTACAATGTATAATGTTAAATAATTTTATATGGCAATAATATATGTTTAAATAAACCAAATATTGCACATTGATGGAGATTCTTTTTCGCTGGAAATAGATAAATTGATCGAGAACAAGTTAGATTATAACTTATTTATTTTACATCGATTGTGAAATAAGTTTTCAGCTTATATTAATCACGCTCGATGTATGCTTCCCTGGAGACTTATCCAGTACTCGCGCCGTTTGTGTGGAAAAATCCCAAATACAGAACCTATTCATCACGGGGTTCGAACTCGAGACATTTGGTACGAGAGACCGACGCTCTACGAATACATCACTGTCTTACACAGCGGATAAGTTGAACATTAGACTTTACGAATGTTTAGGTTTATATAATAACCTACATAATTTTCAAAGAACTGCTTTGTAGTTCGGTTTGTATGTAAAATATAGTTTAACAAAGAAAATTTATTGACTTACAGATACAGTTCTATAACCTTATGAAAATTGGTATAAGATATTAATTTTTTAGAAGCAGACGATTTGGAAAAAATATTGGAAAGAAAGTTTGGAAAACCTGTATATAATAAAAACATGAATGTTTAGGTCTTATATAATAGACTACATAATGTATAAAGAACTGTTTTGTAGTTCAGTTTTGTATGTAAAATATAGTATAACAAAGAAAATTGGTTTACTTGCAGATATAATTCTATAACCTTCTGAAAATTGGTATAAGATATTCTTTTTTTAGAAGCAGACGATTTGGAAAAACATATTGGATAAAAGTTTGGAAAACCTGTATGCAATATAAAATATAATTATTGAGCCATTTCCCCTTTGGCCAAGATGTTTTCAAACATCGTCTGATCTAAATGCGTTATAATGCGTCTACATGTGAAAAAGGGTCAATATAACCTGAATACAATATAAAATATAATTATTTAGCCATTTTTCCTTTGGCAAAAACGTTTTCAAAAGTCGTCTGATCTAGATACGTCATAAATGCGTCTACATGTGGAGAAGGGTCGATATATGAGCCGTCTCGCGAGAAAACCAACATTATGGCCTCTGCGTTATGTATCGAACCAGATCAGCCTGCGCAATCCGCGCAGACTGATCCGGGCCGACACATTCCGTCTCTGGGAGATAGATGTATGGAGTACTGATTCCTGAAACAGAAAATCCACAGGAAACGAAAAGTGTCTGTCCGGGTTAGCCTGCACGGCATGCTTAGGCTGATCCGGGTCGATACTTTACGCAGAGTCTATAATTGTTGGTTTTCTCTCGAGACGGCTCAATGTGGAAAACATTGTGGCAAAGGGAGAAATTGCTCGTTCTGAGCAATTTCTTCTTTTGTCACTATGTTTTCAAAAAATGCCGTCTGCTGCAGAGGCGTCTTATAAGCGAGTCTTTATGAGGTAAAGGGTTAATCTCTTTGCTTTTGATAACAACAGACATTTGACACAATCCCAGCATACGACTGACTATTCAGTCTTGTTTTAAAAGTTTGTTTGAACGATGTTTTATGCCGTTTTCAAGTTTGATTTCCATATCACGGCGTTTCCTGGACAAATTACATGATCTACCGGTAATATTTATCCTTAACACCAATGCACCAGTCTAGCGGAAGTACCGGTAATTTTACCCTAACACCAATGCACCAGTCTAGCGGAAGAACTTGATTTCCATATCACGGCGTTTCCTGGACAAATTACATGATCTACCGGTAATATTTATCCTTAACACCAATGCACCAGTCTAGCGGAAGTACCGGTAATTTTACCCTAACACCAATGCTCCAGTCTAGCCGGTAATTTTACCTTCACACCAATGTACCAGTCTAGCGGAAGAACCGGTAATTTTACCTAACACAGATACACCAGTCTAGCGGAAGTACCGGTAATTTTAACCTTACACCAATGCACCAGTCTAGCGGAAGTATTGGTAATTTAACCTTAATTAACACCATTGCACCAGTCTAGCGGAAGTATTGGTAATTTAATCTTAACACCAATACATCAGTCTTTATTTTATCCCTACAATCCTTGGCGCCAACGCTATCGGTTTTTAAAGTATTCGGTTTTAGAGACAGACTATCGAATAATGGTCTACTTTCTTCGGGCGCTACATTATTGAGTCGGTTTAGTTAACTCTCAAAGCTTTAATTTTTAAATTTTTAAATGGACTTATCTAACGTTGTATATGGAAGAGTCCATAGCTATTTCGAGGGATTAACGTCAGCGCCCCCTTGAGACACAAACTGAATGCAGGACAAGGTCGCAAGATTATTAGTAATAAGATTTTAACTTCGTCACATATGGACTGTTGGTAAACCCAAGAACCACTGTCTTCAACGGCACATGATGCAAGGTATTTAAATAAGACCTTTAATGATTTTATCGATTGATATGAGTTTTCAACAGTATTTCAGTTATATCACAGTCGCCGGTTTATTAAACCCTTTCCCACGTTCTGACGCGGCTGCAACGGACGACTTTTGAAAACATTGTGACACTAGGAGAAATTGCTCAAAACCAGCAATTTCTCCTTTTGCCGCAATGTTTTCAACATTGCTCTCTCGGACCAGTATTTCCTAAATACAGTCTAACATAGACTGTCAATCAAAGAAGACGAATGGGACAACTCGCTATGTCAATCATCAAAAAGAATGAATGGTCGAGTTACGATTCGAACTCATGGACCCTGGATCGATAGCCCACGAGGTTACCCACTTAGCTATCCTGGATATACATTGATTGAGTCACGAGTCTCTCGGACCAGTATTCCCTATACCATTATCCATAGGTAACTAACAACAGTATTTCACAGGTAACTAAATACAGTACTACATCAAACTGTAGTCAAAGAAGACAAATGGCGCTATTAAATAGCTACCCTGACTATATATGTATTGAGTAAGGAGTTTCTCGGACCAGTATTCCCCATACCATTATTCACAGGTAACTAAATACAGTACTACATCAAACTTTAGTCAAAGAAGGCAAATGGCGCTAGTAAATGGATATCCTGGCTATATAGTTTATTGTGTCATGACATTCGAAAGCCGACCTTGGAGTAATGCTTGGGGACATTGCGATAACGCTAAATATATGTATAAAAAAGCATACATGATCAATTGTAATATCCAAATGTTTAAAGAACTTCCTTTATTGAATATCGTTTTCGCAGTAATATTATTATAAATGCTTTCTATTCAATTCGAAATAATTTGGAACCAGCGAATCGAATTAATTTCGTCCAAAGGCGGTTTCGCTCCACCGCCCTTTCTATTAAAGCTGCATTCTTCAGTAATATTAGTACATGTGCTTGTATTTAATTATATGTTTTTTCCGGTTCCATACGTTGCTTTCTTAGAGCCTCCATCCCCTCCATTTCTTAGCTCCCGTACATCGTAACGGCGTGACATTGGCGACTAACATTCAACTCATTTTCAAACCAGTGTAAACATGTAGATACGTTTAACTGTATTGAAAGCATGTATACCAATTGGCAATGCTATTATTTGTCAAAAGTTCGATTTATCTCCGTAATTGCAATTATAATAATATGTTACTATCATAAGTGGGGACCAACACGATGGTTTTATGCATGGACGTCTCGGGCTTGTATGAAGTTAACCATTTCCCACATACGACAATTCTGCAGCAGACGACTTTGAACATATTTTGTCAAATAATAGAAAATCCCTATAATTGAATGGATAACCTATGACTAAAAGTGGAAAACATTGTGGCAAAAGGAGAAATTACTCGTTTTGAGCAATTTCTTCTTTTGTCATTATGTTTTAAAATGCCGTCTGCTGCAGAGGCGTCAGAAAGCGTTTTCATAATAATGAGGGAAAGGGTTAATTAAATTTCCTCCAATGAGTTTGTAGCGTTCTTATAATCACGTTTAATCTACAGAATGTATTCAATAAACCAAATTCCACATACATATTATTATACGCTTTCTGACGTCACGTCAGCAGACGAATTTTGAAGACATTACGACAAAGCAAGCAATTTCACCTTTTGTCAAGTCTTTTCAATACATTGTAGATATAAATTAACATAATTTTTAAAGATTTTCTTTTTTGTGTGTAGTCGTTTTTTCAAAGTCGTCTGCTGCAGATTTATTGTATGTGGGAAACGGTTACGTACGGCGTGTAGGGGGAGAATTAAGCGTATATAAATTTGGATTGATATCTTTATAAAATAGGATTAAAACTCTTTTATTCCCTCCAATTTTGAAAATCATAATCCAGAAACAATACACAAATTCCTAGACAAAATAAGCCGAGCCCCGGTAGCTCAGTCGGTAGAGACGCGGGCTGTCAATCCAGGGGTTGTGAGTTCGAATCCCGGCTCGGCCAACTTTCTTTTCGACGATTGACAAAAGTCAATGCGACATGCGTCATTCGTCTTCCAGCAATGGGCTAAGTCTGTGTGGAAAAGCAGCCAGTTGCTTGGGAAGATTGTTGTGTGGAGTACTGGTGTGAGAAAACCAGGAAATGCATGAGTAGGTGAACTGGCCGCCGTGATATAACTGAGAAATTGTTGAAAACGGTGTTAAGCCCCAATCAACCAACCTAGACAAAATGAAAAGAAATCATGAAAAATGATTAACAAAAGACCTGACATAGATATATACAAACACATAGTGATGTGGTAATTATGAAAAACACATAGTGATGTGGTAATTATGAAAAACACATACTGATGTGGTTATTATGAAAATCACATACTGATGTGATAAGTAGAAAAATATACATTGATAAATGGTAAATGCAAACATAAATACAAATACATAACGAAAACATAGTCTTGGTATACAATCATGGTTGATTGAGTGTTTGGTGTAAAACGCCGATTCCAACAATTGTTCAATTATATCACGGCGTTTCCTGGGTTAGTTACTAGTACTACTGCCCCATGTATCAAGACACTAGCCAGTCAGTCGTAATGCTAACCCCACAAACCTGATTACCAAGGAGGGAAAGCCATTACTACCATGTTTATCAGGGGCGTAGCTTGACAATAATCAATGTGTAGGCCGTCTCGTGAGAAAATCAACATTGTGGACTCTGCGTAAAAGTATCGTCACGGATCAGCCTAAGCATGCCACACATGCTTACTCGGATAGACACTTTTCGCCTCCTGTGGATTTTCTGTTTCAGGAATAACTACTCTATACATCTATCCCCCCTAAGACGGAATGTGTCGGCCGGATCTGTCTGCGCGGACAGCGCAGGCTGATCTGGTCGATACATTACGCAGATGTCTATCGCCGCAGCTGCATTTTGGGGCATTTTGAGAAAAAATGTGTAGGCACGTGCCTACAGTGCCTAAAGGGAGCTACGCCCCCTGTTTATGGCATGATACGGCCGGGGTTCGGACCTGCGATCTCCCGTACTCAAAGCGGACACTCTACCACGACCCCTCCGAGGCGGTTAACAACTGTTCCCGAATTGACATGTTTATTTGGATACTTGCGTGTGTGAAAATCCCGTGAGTGTTTGTTAAAATGGACCCTTTAAAATCTTTCCCACATGCAACAAATCTGAAGCAGACAACTTTGAAAATATCTAGGCAGAAACACAAACATTCTCTATACATAAAAGAACATTTATTGACTACGAATGAAGACAATGTTTTCAAAAGTCGTCTGCTACAGAGGTGTCAGAAAAACGTCTATATGTGGGAAACGGTTATATTACAAATCATTAATACTGACTAGATCCTGAAAAACACATGTGCAAACAAGTATATATCTAATGTGTTTTTTCTCAAATGTCTTATTTGTTTTGTGGAACAACACGTGAATAATATTATACATTAACTCTATCCGATTTTCACAAAGTCGACTCTTCCATGTTTAAAATTGGACCATTATATTTTACGTACAAGAGGAAATTTGGTAAAATTTAATGTCTAAGTGGCAAACAATGCAGATTTCAGGAGAAACAGCTCTCTACGAGCTGTTTCATCTGAATCTTTATTGTTTACAAAATCATTTATATGCCTTTGGCAGGGAAAGGGTTAAATGGAAGTTTCTATACGCCATAATAAAATTATCGTTTCGCACCAGGTCAATATTGTCACCCTATACCAACAGTGATATAACTGAACAATTCGATGGTTTCATGCAAAACGGTTGTAACTACATCTTGAACAAGCTGTAGTTACAACCGTTTTGCATGAAGACCCGACTTGTTGTGGCGAAAACAAACAAACAAACAAACACAAACAAGGTACTCATTTTGCTTGACGTGGCTGAAATAGTTTACATGTATTCGACAATCGAATTAAAGCTTCGTCCTTCCGTTCGACGTTCGTATTGTGACAACACAATACTGCATTGTTCACTGTGGTGTGACAAATAATTATACATTCTATTGTGTAGTAAAGTAGTAAAAATTGAATACCGAGTTCGGAACATAAGAAAATGGCTTTGCTAAATATTGTTCCACAAAGGTTGGTTGAGGCTTAACAGAATTAGAATCAGAATCTATCTTATTAACTCAAACTTTACAAAGTTTATGGTCATCTATTTAACAATATACAAGAATAAAAAAGAAAAAGAAATATGTGTGTATCAAGGAAAGAATGGTCTCAATATAGTTTTGGAGGACAAACTGCTTTGTCATATTAAAAGCTGTGAAAAGGAATAATAGCCAACGATACCATGCAGATAAATATGTAGTAAAAGACAGTATGGAATCCCATACAAATGTATTTACTTACACATACGCATGCTTCCACATATTATCATATGCAAACATTAACACCATTTTCAATTTTGTTCAGTCTTATCATGGCTGCCATGTGTTTCCTGGCTTTCACAAACCAGAACCCCACATAACATTTGTTTTCCAAGCAACTGGCTGTTTTATATATTTACTGTTAGCCTATTGGTAGAAGACGAATGATTTTTGTCAAACGTCGGAAAGAATGTGACTGATGATTGGATCGAACTCACAACCCGAGTCGCTACCGACTGAGCTACGACTGTTCTGTAAGGTACTAGACTGAATGAAGGACAAGTGATGTTTCCGTTGCTTATTGCCAAACGTATCTCTTATTATTTTATCAAGTGGTCCTTAGTTCGATTCACGCCTCGACAAATCCATTTACTTCGCCTCGATGGTGTAGCGGTAGGGGCGTCGGCATCGGAAGCGGCTTGTCACCGATTCCCGGCCGGGTCATGCCAAATACTTTAAACATAATAATAATTGCAGCCTTCTATAACGCTCAGGATATATATTTATGCATAGGGTCATATTTATTTTAAGGGAGCACGTCCCTGTGACTGAATGGCTGTTGTTAAGATAAATAGACCAGTAGTACTAGTAACTTACCCAGGAAACCCCGTGATATGACTGAAACATTGTTGAAAACGGCGTAAAACACCAAACAATCAATCCGAAAAGATATATTTTGACTTGTGTCACTCGCCCTATAGCCATTTGGCAAAACAAGTAGTTAAAACCAATTGTAGGAAATTAGCCAATTGTTTTGGAAGTTTTTTTTGGTATTGAGTACTGGTGGGAGGATGTCAGGTATACATATGGTAGTGAAACTGACGGCCGTGATATGACAGCAATACTGTTGAGAAACTGTGTTAAACGCCAAGCACTCACCCTCCACATTTGAACATATGAGCCGTTCCACGAGAAAACCAACACTATGGTCTGTGCGTAATGCATCGACCTAGATCAGCCTGCGCAATCCGCGTAGTCTAATCCGGGCCGACACATTCCGTCTCAGGGGAATAGAGGTATAGAGAAATTATTCCTGAAACAGAAAATCCACAGGAGACGAAAAGGGTCTGTCCAGGTTAGCATGCGCGGCATGCTTAGGCTGTTCCGGGTCGATACTTTACGCAGACTCCACAATGTTGGTTTTCTCGTGGGATGGCTCGTATCTCAGTGAACATACCTACGCCTTGCTATCGGTACCAAAAAGGAGCAGTTCGCTTACAGTAAGACTTTGATCAAAGTCAATCTCATTAACCCTTTTAGCACCGAATTTCCTAAAGTAGATTCTTCCGTGTTTAAAGTCGGGCGACTCCACTTTTTAAGTTATAACAGGTTTTTTTTTAAATATTTTAATAACTGAAAGCAAACAATGCTGATTTCAGGTGTGACAGCTCGTTACGAGCTGACTCACCTGAATCTGTATTGTTTACAAAAAAGCTCAATATTGCCATTGGAGTTGAAATAATTTAATTAACCCTTTCCCTCATACGACAATTCTGCAGCAGACGACTTTGAACGTATTTTGTCAAAACATAGAAAATCTCCATAATTGAATGGATAACCTATGACAAAAAGTGGAAAACATTGTGGCAAAAGGAGAAATTGCACGTTTTGTGCAATTTCTTCTTTTGCCACTATGTTTTCAAAAAACCGTCTGCTGCAGAGGCGTCAGAAAGCGTCCATATGAGGGAAAGGGTTAAATTAAACAAGACCTAAACTTCGCACCAATATACGTAGAGCGACGTATTTTGGACCGATTTTTAATGAGACTGGATCAAAGCCGGCTTTGTTTGCTAGATCTGATTTAATGCTATTTACTCCGATACAGTTATTTCTAAATTAAACTTTCCCCTCTAATAAAATCATGTTCATTTTGAATTCAGTCGATTTAAAAAGACAGATATGATACTTTTCTACAAATATTAATCGAGGGAATGTATGCAAAACGGTTGTAAGTACATCTTATTCAAGATGTAGTTACAAGCGTTTTGCATGAAACCATCGATATGTGTAATAACCCTCCCATCCCATTACACAACGACAAATAACTGGACATCGCTGTAAATTGTTTCCCACAGAAAGACGCATTTTGTAGCAGCAGACTACATTTGAAATCATGACAATAGGAGAAATTGATCATAATGAGAAATTGTCCTTTTGTCACAATGTGTTTTAACTCTATTCAATAATTTTACATTTATTTATAGATTATTGTCCTTATTTTTGTATAGATGTCACGGTTTTAAAAAGTCGTCTGCTGCAGAATTGTTGTAATTTTTTCTGTGGGAATGGGTTAATACCGGGCTACGAGGTCGGTACGGATACGCAGTATACGAGCTCGACGATTTCCGAGAGATTGTTTGTTTGGTGTTTCAACAATCTTTCAGTTATATCCCGGCGTTTCCTGGGTAAGTTACCAGTTCTACTGGTTCATTTATATTGAAACCAGCCAGTCAGTCGTAATGCTAACCCCGTAACTCTGAGCGCCAAGTAGGGCAGGATGTAGCAATTACTACCATTTTTATAAAGTATTTGGCATGACCCAGCCGGGGATCGAACCCGCAACCCCTCGCACCGAGGCGGTCTCTCCGACAGAAGTCGTAAGCGTTAAGTGTTGTCGTGGACCTGTCGGTCCGTCGTTTTTATTCCCGTTTCGAATACATGCCATCCCATCTACAACGACTATGTTAATCTTTTCCCACATAAGAAAAATCTGCAGCAGATGAGTTTTAAAAACATCTGAGCATACGTATGAAAAACCGCTGTAGATGAAAAGTGTAACTATTCAATAGAGTTGAAATCATTGTGGCAAATGGAACAAAATGCTCATCATAAGTTATTTCTCATTTTGCTACTGTGATTTCAAAAGTCGTCTGCGGCCCGGGAAGGCGTCAGAATGCGTCATCAAGTGGGAACAGTTTAATTTAGTCGAACGAAACACTTACAACTGACACTCTGAAGTAATGACGTAATTTTCGTGATACTCAGTTGTAGACTTTGTTTGTTGTAACCCTTTCCCTCATATAGACGCTTTCTGACGCCCCTGCAGCAGACAGCTTTTTGAAAACATAGTGACAAAAAAAGAAATTGCTCACAACGAGAAATTTCTCCTTTTGTCACAATGTTTTCCACTTTAAGTCATAGGTTATCCATTCAATTATAGAGATATGACAGAGAAATTGTTAAAAACGGCGTTAAACCCCAATCAATCAATCAATCTGATATAAGTGTGGAAATTTAAAGAGATATTTTATATTTGTTTATAACCTTCCCTTTTTGTTCTTTTTGTTTGTTTGTTTATGATCTTCATATATTGGAGGAAATAAAGATTATATATTTTTTGACAAAATATGTTCAAAGTCGTCTGCTGCAGAATTGTCGTATGAGGGAAAGGGTTAAAGTTAGTTTCGTGCTTGATATTAATGTAAGTTTCGTGTTTGATAAGCCATGTTATTTACTGTGTAAACAATTCTCAAGTGGTCCAAGATAGTGCAATTATTTTGACGCAAATCCTTAATTCTAATTTTGCTGTAGTGCATATGACGTTAATAAAGTTCATTTCGTGAAAAAATAGATATCCCAAGATCAGGCTGCGCGAAAGTTAAAGATCACATCGGTGGTGTAGTGGTAGAGTGTCCTCCTCGGGTGCTGGAGGTCGTGGGTTTGATCCCCGGGCGGGTCATACCAAAGAGTTTTTAAAAAAAAAAAGGTAGTAATGACTTTCCCTACTTTGCACTAAGGATTGTGGGGTAAGCATTACGCCTGACTCACTGATGTCACAATACATGAACAAGGAGTACTACTGACTCACTGATGTCACAATAAATGAACAATGAGAACTACTGACTTACTGATGTCACAATAAATGAACAAGGAGTACTACTGACTCACTGATGTCACAATACATGAACAAAGAGTACTACTGACTCACTGATGTCACAATACATGAACAAGGAGTACGACTGACTCACTGATGAAACAATACATGAACAAGGAGTACTACTGACTCATTGATGTCACAATACATGAACAAGGAGTACTACTGACTCACTGATGTCACAACACATGAACAAGGAGTACTACTGACTCACTGGTGTCACAATACATGAACAAGGAGTACTACTGACTCACTGATGTCACAATAAATGAACAAGAAGTATTACTGACTCACTGATGTCACAATACATGAACAAGGAGTACTACTGACTCACTGATGTCACAATAAATAAAAAACAAGTAGTACTACTGACTTACTGATGTCACAATAAATGAACAAGAAGTATTACTGACTCACTGATGTCACAATACATGAACAAGGAGTACTACTGACTCACTGATGTCACAATACATGAACAAGTAATACTACTGACTCGCTGATGTCACAATAAATGAACAATGAGAACTACTGACTTACTGATGTCACAATAAATGAACAAGGAGTACTACGACTCATTGATGTCACACTACATAAACAAGTAGTACTACTGACTTACTGATGTCACAATACATGAACAAGTAGTACTACTGACTCACTGATGTCACACTACATGAACAAGGAGTACTACTGACTCACTGATGTCACAATAAATGAACAATGAGAACTACTGACTTACTGATGTCACAATAAATGAACAAGGAGTACTACTGACTCACTGATGTCACAATAAATGAACAAGGAGTACTACTGACTCACTGATGTCACAATAAATGAACAAGGAGTACTACTGACTCTTTGATGTCACACTAAATGAACAATGAGAACCACTGACTCACTGATGTCACAATAAATGAACAAGAAGTACTACTGACTCACTGATGTCACAATAAATGAACAAGTTGTACTATTGAATCACTGATGTCACAATAAATGACCACGTATTACTACTGACTCACTGATGTCACAATAAATGAACAAGTTGTACTATTGAATCACTGATGTCACAATAAATGAACAAGTAGTACTACTGACTTACTGATGTCACAATAAATGAACAAGTAGTACTACTGACTCACTGATGTCACAATACATGAACAAGTAGTACTACTGACTCACTGATGTCACAATAAATGAACAAGATGTACTACTGACTCACTGATGTCACAATAAATGAACAAATAGTACTACTGACTCACTGATGTCACAATAAACGACCAAGTAGTACTACTGACTTACTGATTTGTTGTATGTGGGAAAGTGTTAAGATTTTAAGTATCACCTAGAGCTAAGTACGGTTGATGTATTTCGAGCCTGGAAACTTACCCAGGAAACGCCGTGATATAATTGAAACAATGTTGTAAGTGGTGTAATATACCATACAAACAAATAATTTATTGTATTTGTTTGTTTAGTGTTTTACGCCGACTTCAACATTTTTTTCAGATATATCACGGCGTTTCCTCTGTAAGTTACCAGTTCTTCTGGTCCATTTATCCTGACACCAGCCAGTCAGTCGTAATGCTAACCCCGCAACCCTGAGCGCCAAGGAGGGCAGCCATTACTACCATTTTCAAAGTCTTTGGTATAACCCGGCCGGGTATTGAACTCGCTACCTTCCGCAACCGAAGTGGACGCTCGACCACTACACGACCGAGGCGGTACAAACAAACAAATCTTACGTTAAACAATTATTCAGACTTATTACATGCATGTAGTCCCGAACGTTTATCCTTTCCCACATAAAGACGGTTTCCGACGCTTCCGCATCTGTCGACTTTTAAAATCATTGTGAGCAATTTCTCATTTTACCACAATGTTTTCAATTAAGTATTCATTTTTAGAGAGATTCCATATTTGTGACTAAAATGTTTTTCAAAGTCGTCTGCTGAGCTGATTTGCTGTATGTGGGAAAGAGATGTTTAAAGTGAATATATATCCCTCTATGAAATAAGCCACACTGATTTCGACCGCCTGAGTGGTGTAGTGCGTGGTAGAGTGTCCGTCTCGGGTTCTTAAGGTATCGGGTTCGAGTCCCAACCGGGTCATACACAATACTTTATAATTTCTCGTAAAAGCTGTCATTCCTTGGCGCTTAGGTTTGTAGGAGTGTTATTTACGCCTGACTATATCGCCTGTCAAAATGTATACATAAAGTTCATATAGTTCATATAGTCATAGAGACCAGATAAGTTGTATTTACAACTTATAAGCATATATGCTTTTGTAGGTCCTTTTAATTTTGTTTTCCCATTTTAGAATTGTGTGATTACTATTAATCACGACAGTGATACAGACCTTATCTATTATAAGTCTGTTTTACTTGTTATACTTTGTATGATCTTATTATCTTACATTAATAATAAGAAAAAGGTTTTAAAACTATTTACACTTTACTCAATTATTTTGTTTCATCCCTTTTTCTAAAGCATTTCTATTTCGACAAACTCTATAAATTGATAAACTGTGAATGTGGTATTGCTATTAGTATTGGTCTAGTCTCAGTTACATGTATCATTATCTGTATGTTTAACTGTTCCATGTGCTTACTTACGGGTATTTACTAAATGTATTTGTTTGCTTTTCAATTATTTCCATGTTGTTAATTATATATGTATGTATGTGCATATCACTCATATTTTTGAATTATTATGAATTTGTATTTTGGGCCGTTGGCCTTATGTTACAAAATAAACAATATCAATATCAACCAATTTACGACTGAACCACTGGATAAAAGGGACCAATGGTACTTGTAAGTTATATAAGAAGTGCCTTGATATTATTAGTCCTTCAAAAAAAAAGACATCGCATATGCTCATTTTTCATTTCGTTATTATCCTGAATACGGTTGACCAATACATGACAGATGATAAAACGAGAAACCGAAAGTCTAAATTATTTGGACTACCTTCATATCGAGGGCTTGGCGTGAAACAGTTGTAACTAAAAATCTAATTTTAAAACCCTGGATTAGGGGCAATTTTGACCCTTTTGTAAACAATGCAAATTTAGGTGCCATTGCTCAGAACGAGCAATGGCACCTAAATGTCCATTGTTTACCAAGAAAAATGATTTAACGCTTATAAAGACTTTATGGCGAGGTGATAAATCTTGGTAAAAAATTACCAATTTTAGTTACAACCGTTTCACGCCAAGCCCTCGATATATAAACTGAAAACAATGTTGGAAGTGGCGTAAAACCACCATCCATATAAACATACAATGACAATTTCCCGCGGCGAGTAAGGATTGAACATAGGTATTAGGTATTATTTAAAAAGATCTGAAATAGTTTACTCCATTTAATCATGTTTAATAACTATTCATAATATTATATTATCATTTATTAACTCTTCTTATTAGTACTTATATTGAGTGATGTCTATTGACTCATAAGCCATTGTATGGCTGGGTAATACGCCCAATATGTAGAATTATTACTAACAAATGTGAATGTTATACTGTTGTATTATTATATTGTATGTATAACTTGTCACTTAAATAAAATATAAAACTACTACTAGGTAAACAAAATAACAAAACTTACCGTTAACAATAATTTCGTCGGCAGCATAAGGTATTTAAATATCCATGGTCCAATAAGTGATCACTGTCTATTGTATTGTATTGTCTATTGTATAGAAACTCCAATGTTCATAATTAAGTCATTAAAGTCAATAATCACCCCCGAGTACGTGGAATATTAAAATTCATTAATTCGTTATTTCATTCCGGTTGTTTGTAAACGGAAATATTAAACACACACAATTTATCGAACGTTCGTAACTATGTATATAGAAAGCAGTGTCGATTTTACCGGTACAACCCTTTTTTCTCTTTACCGGAAAATTACGTGTCAAATTTCACTTAATACATTTTATTGAAAAGGAAATGAATAAATTGCCAATAAAGAAATGTATGCGTTTCGTACACAATCTTCTTGTTTATATCTTAATCTCCCTCCAATCCAAACTTTCATTTGTCAATTTTTGTTACCTTTTTTTTCTGAATACATTTCTAACATTTTATCCCCAAATCAGGTTATAGGATTAACCCCTTTTCCCCAATATACAACAAATCTACAGCAGACGAATTCGAAACCATAAGTATAGGCAAACAAAATAAAACATCCCTGTACAATGAAAGTATAATTTTTGAATAGAGTTAAAAAACGTTGTGACAAAAGGGGAAATTGCTCCGTGAGCAATTTCACCTTTTGTCACAATGTTTTTCAAAACATTCGTCTGCTGCAGACGCGTTAAAATCCGTCTGTATGAGGGAAAAGGAGTTATAACCTTTCTCGATTGAATGGGCCGGTGTAAGTTTTATCAATACATTGCCCATACGGTGTGTATTTCCCACTCGGGGGAATTATATTCTAAAGACTACCGAAATTCTTGTCCAAACAGGTAAAACCAATTTCACTAAACACTTTTAAAACCGAATACCGCGGCACTTATATATACACAGTTTATTACCGTATAATATACAATAAGCGTGCCCTTATCGCTCTCTCAAAATAAGTACATCATTGTTACAAATACAAATACAATTTCAATTTCATATCGTGACATATATACTAGTTAAGCAAAATAGGATTATATAGAATGTTATTCGAGAAAAGATTGAAAAGAATTGATTTAGAGAACATATTTATCTGTTTATGTTATCGTGTAAAACCTCACGGAGGAATGTGACTATTTCTTTCTACAAAAGCATATTTTATGAATTTACATAGATTTAATAATGTGGCTGGATTTTCAATTTTCATTAGAAGTATAAACGTTTGCATGCTTGGCTTGACGTAATAGTAACGTTTAATGTATATTTCTCGAAGATTCTGGTGACAAAGGCATTCGATAATACAGTGGTATTCGTCGTCGATAGTTTGTAAATTACTGTGAATACACACTCTTTCATTTCTCGGAATTCTTATATGAAGCTTCACCCTTTCCCACATACAACAATTCTGAGACAGATTACTTTGAAAGCATGTAGACAATTTCTTATGCAAACCGCTATAAAAGAAAGTTTCATTATTGAACATTGTTGAAAAATATTGTGGCAAAAGGAGAAATTGTTCGTTTTGAACAATTTCTCCTTTTGTCACAGTGTTTTCAAAAGACGTC
The DNA here is from genome assembly GCA_031761405.1 of Serripes groenlandicus. NCBI lineage: Eukaryota > Metazoa > Mollusca > Bivalvia > Cardiida > Cardiidae > Serripes > Serripes groenlandicus. The sequence continues at coordinate 9,766,121 of JASEVX010000012.1, forward strand.
TGCTGCAGAGGCGTCAGAAAGCGTCTATATGTGGGAAAGGGTTAAGCTATATGAAGCTTCCCCCTTTCCCAAATACAACAATTCTGAGACAGATTACTTTGAAAGCATGTAGACAATTTCTTATGAAAATCTCTGTATTCGAAAATATCATTATTGGACAGTGCATAGTGGGTAATTTCTCTTTTTGCCACACTGTTTTCAAAAGTCGATTGCTGCAGAGGCGGCAGAAAACGTTTGTTTGTTGGAAATGGTTAAGTTTTCTATCAATAGCCTTAACCCTTTCCCTCATATAGACGCTTTCTTACGCCTCTGCAGCAGACGGCTTTTTGAAAACATAGTCACAAAAGAAGAAATTGCTCAAAACGAGCGATTTCTCGTTTTGCAACAATGTTAACCACTTTTAGTCATAGGTTATCCATTCAATTATAGAGATTTTCTATTTTTTGACAAAATATGTTCATAGTCGTCTGCTGCAGAATTGTCGCATGAGGGAAAGGGTTATGAAACCCAAGTGGGTTCGAAGGAACACACGAGTCGCCTGCCAATGTGTCAGTTTGTATGTTTGTATGTTTGTATGGTCTTTAATGCCGCTTTCCACAATAATCCAGTTATATCATAGCGTTTCATGTATACGTAACCAGTACTTCTGGTCCATGTATCTTGACGCCAGCGAGTCGGTCGTAATGCTAACACCAGAATCCTTATCACCAAGAAAGGATAGCCATTACTACCGTTTTAAAAAATCGGTAGGATCCGACCGGGGATCGAACCTACGACCTCCTAATTCCGAGTCGGACGCAGAGCTCAATCATTCTAGATATCATTCTAGTCGTCTACTGCATATGTGACGGATGTTGGACAGAGTTAAAGCTTGTCCCCCACAATCCTAAGCGTTAAGGAAAGAAAACCATTACTACCATTTTCAAAGTATTTGTTATGACCTGGCTTATAGATTGAACAAGCGACCTCCCACACCGAAAGCCGACGGTCTACCATTACACAATGGAGCGGCTCAGTAATGAAGCCAACACTTTCTACAAAGAGCCTTTCTAAACCCAAATGTGTTCGAAGTTCGAATGAAAGCATGCGTTCCCTACCTTTACGTCAAAAAGTAAACGCGAGACGTACATATGTTGGACAACTGATCGCAATATGTCAGTTATTGAACACTTGAGGGGCAGATGTTGGACACATGATTAAACACTATCAGTTAGTGAACTCGTAACTGGCAGATGTTGGACAAATTATCCAAAAATATCAGATTTTGAACGCTCGACATTTGTTGGACAGATGATCCCAATATGTCAGTAATTGAACGCTTGAGGGGCAGAAGTTGGACAAATGATTAAAAACTATAGGTTAGTGAACTCGCGTCCGACATATGTTGGACAGATGATCCCACTATGTCAGTAAGTGAAAGTGGGACCGACACATTTTAGACAGATGATCCCAATATGTCAGAATGTGAAAGTTGGGCCGACAAATATTGGACAGATGATCCCAATATGTCAGTTTGTGAAAGCATGCCAGACAGAGAATAAACAAATGATCCCAATATGTCAGTTAGTGAAAGCATGCCGGACAGATAATAAACAAATGATCCCAATATGTCAGTAAGTGAAAGCATGCCGGACAGATAATAAATAAATGATCCCAATATGTTAGTCTGTGAAAGCAAGACCGACACATGCTGGACAGATGATCCCAATATGTCAGTCTGTGAAAGCGGGACCGACATATGTTGGACAGATGATCCCAATATGTCAGTCTGTGAAAGCGGGACCGACATATGTTGGACAGATGATCCCAATATGTCAGTCTGTGAAAGCGGGACCGACATATGTTGGACAGATGATCCCAATATGTCAGTAAGTGAAAGTGAGACCGACATATGTTGGACAGATGATCCCAATATGTCAGTCTGTGAAAGCGGGACTGACATATGTTGGACAGATGATCCCAATATGTCAGTCTGTGAAAGCGGGACTGACATTATGTTGGACAGATGATCCCAATATGTCAGTCTGTGAAAGCGGGACCGACATATGTTGGACAGATGATCCCAATATGTCAGTCTGTGAAAGCGGGACCGACATATGTTGGACAGATGATCCCAATATGTCAGTCTGTGAAAGCGGGACCGACATATGTTGGACAGATGATCCCAATATGTCAGTCTGTGAAAGCGGGACCGACAAATGTGGGACAAATGATTTAACACATAACAATTTCAACGGACATGCAGTCCATAAATAAAATGATTATATAAATTGATTTAATGATTGCTGTTTGACGCCGTTTTCAATAATTGTTCAGTCATACCACAACGACTGGTCGCCTAACCATGTGTTTCTTGGCTTTTTGACACCAGTACTCCACACAACAATATTTCCAAGCAACTGGCTACGTTTCAACATAGCTTGTTAGCCCATAGGTGGAATGAATGACGCCTGTCCGCCTGACTTTTGTCAAACGTCGGAAATATTGTGAGAAAGCCAGGAAATATATGGATATGTGAACTGGCTGTTGTGATATAATCTTTCAGTCATACCACAACGACCGGTTCAGCAAACCATGTGTTTCTTGGCTTTTTGACACCAGTACGCCACACAACATTCTTTCTAAACAATTGACTGCTTTTCCATATAGACTGTTAGCCCATCGGTGGAAGATGAATGACGCCTGTCCGCCTGACTTTTTTCAAACGTCGGAAATAGTGTGAGAAAGCCAGGAAATACATGGATAAGTGAACTGGCCGTCGCGGTATTACTGAAAAGTTTAACCACAATCAATCAATAAACAAATTGATGGAACTTGCTCCAAACTACCAACATTATCATCTTATAGTTTCCATAACAAGGTTGGGCTTACATAAAATATAATTGCGCTGCATCCAGCGATTTGTGGTCTTGATGACATGCCGCTTTGACACCATGAATGCACTGCGTCCAGCGATTTATGGTCTTGATGACACGCCGCTTTGACACCATGTAAAGACACATTGACCTAAAACTAGTACGACTGCACTGCATCCAGCGATTTATGGTCTTGATGACACGCCGCTTTGACACCATGAATGCACTGCGTCTAGCGATGTATGGTCTTGATGACACGCCGCTTTGACCCCATGAATACATTGTGTCCAGCGATTTATGGTCTTGATGACACGCCACGTTGACACCATGAATGCATTGTGTCCAGCGATTTATGGTCTTGATGACACGCCACTTTGACACCATGAATGCACTGCGTCCAGCGTTTATGGTCTTGATGACACACCACTTTGACACCATGAATGCACTGCGTCCAGCGTTTATGGTCTTGATGACACGCCACTTTGACACTATATAAAGACACATTGACCTAAAATGAATAAGAATGGACTTCGTCCAGCGATTTATGGTTTTGATGACACGCCGCTTTGTTACCATGTAATGACACATTAACTTAACACTAGTAAAAATGCACTGCGTCCAGCGATTTATGGTCTTGATGACACGCCACGTTGACACCATGAATGCACTACGTCAAGCGTTTATGGTCTTGATGACACGCCGCTTTGACACCATGAATGCACTGCGTCCAGCGTTTATGGTCTTGATGACACGCCACTTTGACACATTGAATGCACTGCGTCCAGCGTTTAAGGTCTTGATGACACGCCGCTTTTACACCATGAATGCACTGCGTCCAGCGTTTATGGTCTTGATGAAACGCCACTTTGACACCATGAATGCACTGCGTCCAGCGTTTATGGTCTTGATGACACGCCACGTTGACACCATGAATGCACTGCGTCCAGCATTTATGGACTTGATGACACGCCACGTTGACACCATGAATGCACTGCGTCCAGCATTTATGGTCTTGATGACACACCACGTTGACACCATGAATGCACTGCGTCCAGCGTATATGGTCTTGATGACACGCCACTTTGACACCATGAATGCACTGCGTCCAGCATTTATGGTCTTGATGACACGCCACGTTGACACCATGAATGCACTGCGTCCAGCGTTTATGGTCTTGATGACACGCCACTTTGACACCATGAATGCACTGCGTCCAGCGTTTATGGTCTTGATGACACGCCACGTTGACACCATGAATGCACTGCGTCCAGCGTTTATGGTCTTGATGACACGCCACTTTGACACCATGAATGCACTGCGTCCAGCGTTTATGGTCTTGATGACACGCCGCTTTTACACCATGAATGCACTGCGTCCAGCATTTATGGTCTTGATGACACGCCACTTTGACACCATGAATGCACTGCGTCCAGCGTTTATGGTCTTGATGACACGCCACGTTGACACCATGAATGCACTGCGTCCAGCGTTTATGGTCTTGATGACACGCCACTTTGACACCATGAATGCACTGCGTCCAGCGTTTATGGTCTTGATGACACGCCGCTTTGACACCATGAATGCACTGCGTCCAGCGTTTATGGTCTTGATGACACGCCGCTTTGACACCATGAATGCACTGCGTCCAGCGTTTATGGTCTTGATGACACGCCACGTTGACACCATGAATGCACTGCGTCCAGCGTTTATGGTCTTGATGACACGCCACGTTGACACCATGAATGCACTGCGTCCAGCGTTTATGGTCTTGATGACACGCCACTTTGACACCATGAATGAACTGCGTCCAACGTTTATGGTCTTGATGACACGCCGCTTTGACACCATGAATGCACTGCGTCCAGCGTTTATGGTCTTCATGACACGCCACTTTGACACCATGAATGCACTGCGTCTAGCGATGTATGGTCTTGATGATACGGCTTTTTGACACCATGAATGCATTGTGTCCAGCGTTTATGGTCTTGATGACACGCCACTTTGACACTATATAAAGACACATTGACCTAAAATTAATAAGAATGGAAATCGTCCAGCGATTTATGGTTTTGATGACACGCCGCTTTGTTACCATGTAATGACACATTGACTTAAAACTAGTAAAAATGCACTGCGTCCAGCGATTTATGGTCTTGATGACACGCCACTTTGACACCATATAAAGACACATTGACCTAAAACTAGTGTAGGAATGCAATGCGTCCATCGATGTATGATCTTGATGACATGCCACTTTGACACCATATAAAGACACATTGACCTAAGAATAGTAGGAATGCAATGCGTCCAGTGATTTATGGTCTTGATGACACGCCACTTTGACACCATGTAATGACATATTGACCTAAGACTAGTAGGAATGCAATGCGTCCAGTGATTTATGGTCTTGATGACACGCCACTTTGACACCAGGTAATGACATATTGACCTAAAACTAGTAGGAATGCACTTCGTCCAGCAATTTATGGTCTTGATGACACGCCGCTTTGATGCCATGCAATGACATATTGACCTTAGACTAGTAGAAATGCACTTTATCTGGTTAATACCAGAAGTTGCAACGGATATATGCAACATATATGTGGAAGGTAAAGACTCCAGTGAGTCTTCACTATACGTAGATGCAAAGGATCCCAAATATCAAGGCTCAGTTCACAGGTGTCCGAATTTCTGTTAAAGAAAAAAATGCGAAAAAATACACAATTCCTCGTTAAAATACTCAAATCGTCTCTCTATATTGTCTATACGCTATGATAAAAATGATTGTAATGGTAATCTGGGGAATACCCCGCCCATCTATACGGTCCATATGGTGTAATAATAATATTTTTATATATGATACAATAGGGAGTCCATTTATAGTAACACGGTCCTTTTTGGGGATTCCACGAATTTTCTCATACGATAACATTACGGTGGTTATTATTATAGCATATGGAAAATATAAAGACTATTTGTACGAGTTTAACCAGGTATTGTATGATCTTTTTCGGCGATAGCTGACTAACGTGGGGTTTGAGCTAGATGTTAAACAAATGATCTAGATTGAAGACCAATCAAATGTTGTATTAAATGAATAATATCGAAGAAATAAAGGAAATGAAACGTTTTGATTAGTTCATAGTTAAGTTGGCGATCCTACGAGAGGCACCGATGAGGTGAACATTTAAAATGAAATGTTCTGCATACTAACCTTTAATTGTTTTGCTTAAGACATAAATTTCTGTGAAAAAAATCAGTGAAAACGTATGAAATATAATATTTAAGAGCACACTATTAATTATTTTTGAAACATGATAAGTTTTAAGTTTTAAGTTATTTATCGTCAATTGAAACTTATACTTTGTTACATAATACACCTCTTGGGAGCCTCGCGTAATCCCCCCCCCCCCCCATTCATATCAAAACCAAAGTATATATATGAACTAAAACATTTATAAACCAAATATTACATATTTAACGTTATTGTTTTCTGTCATTCTAATAAGTAAGATAAAATATCAAAAAATATGCACATGTTCCATTTATTAGTGTTTTCCCATATTGATCGCCGTTTATCTTTTTTAAAGATATTTCTTGTTTTTAATTCTCTCTTAATAAAAACTCGGACGCCTGTGCTCAGTTCATACAGTTAACTGATCCTGATAAACATATATCAGTGTGCGGGTGTTCAGTCTCGTCCGAGTCGTCAATGCACGCAAAATCACGTGTATTCATTCTATATGCATTTTACCTTTTGAAAGCCTAGACGTCAGATGTATTGTATGCCAAGTTTGAAAGGTATTGGATAACTTGAACATTTTCTCGCCAAAGGTAGATAGATAGATAGATATTTCTTTATGTCCTTAATACATGAAGAGTAAATACATACATACAAAGTACGACAAAAAATAACAGTAAACATTTTAGTTATTTACAGGTCTCTACAAGAGACATACAAGTAATATCGAACATACGTAATTCAAGTTAAGCATGTGTATATGCGTATTGGAGGGATCTGTTGGGTGTTTGTGTATGGTTGTGGATGCAATAATGATAAAGGATCATGATGAGGGTGCAGGTTAAACATTTATTGCATGCATGCTACGCGACTATATCTGCATGTAAGAAAGTTGATGCTTATCCTTAACGAAACGAAACTCAAGAAACAGCAGCATTTCAAATGTTTTGTAAGTTGAATATCCATCAGCAATTATGTTCACAAAAGAATTACCAGAGGATACGGTAGCCTATGTTATTGGAAGCCGCCAGGAGGCGGCTTCCTGTAGGGATGCATAGACATTTCGGACAAGGAGAATATTTAGACCTGCCAGCGTGACCACATATCTTGATTTCTCTTTGTCCATACTAAGTATATTAATTTAAGGTAATGACTTTTAAAACGTCCCTTTTACACTCTATATACATGTGTGAGTTTTACAAATTAAAAACAAAAGACAAAGGCCAGTATATGAATTGAATGTATGTACATTTTTATTTAAGCGAAATTCATACTGTATCTAGCCTAAACAGTAAAATAGAGAACCCATCTATTGAATTGGTAAATGTAGTCTAGTTCCTTACATCCTATGATATATTACGCAGAAAACATTGTAGCAAAAGGATAAATTCCTCGTGATCAATTTCTCTTTTTGTTACAATGTTTTCAAAAGTCGCTGCAACTCTTGTCAGTCTTTCGGATTACGTGTACATTGAAATACGTTTCCTTGATTTTCTGAATGCTAATCACGACACGAGTTCACATCAGTTTCGTCAACTATAGATTGTTCGTTTGTAATCCGACAGCTTTGATTTTCAATTGCTCAATTTGCCACAATAATTTCAACTCTTTTCAATTATCTTACTATCATTTATAGAGATTTTCTATGTGTTGTACTTGATGATTTTAAAGTCTGTCAGGGTAAACATCACTGAAATCATTGTGGCAAAAGGAGAAATTGCTCATAATGAGCAATATCTGCATTTGCCACAATAATTTCAACACTTTTCAATTATCATACGATAATTTATAGAGATTTTTTATTATTCTACTTGATAATTCCAAAGTCTTCTACTGCAGATTTGTTTTATGTGGGAAACCCTTATCCACTATCATGACTTACCGATACAAACGAAAAACAGATTTTCTGTGTGTCAGCATAATTTGATAAAACATTATCATAACAGGGCGTGTGTTCAATACAAATAGTTGATTGTTTTTGGTACTAATTTAAATTTATCATAACCTCTTGTCCATTTATCTTTAGTATCATATGTCACTTTTCATGATCATTTTAACTCTAAATTATCTCATTCACTAAAAACATAGACCATGCCAGGTTAAATAACCTGCATCAAACTTATATCTTCAATAATCGATATCAGCATTACTGACTACAGATTAAATTGTTCTAATGTTTGTGGATTTAAATGATCTTTTTTCTTATTTCTTCATGTGAAACGAAATGGTGCGGCTTCTCGTTGATGCTTTGCATCAAACATCCGTCTTGTATGGGATGCTAGAATGTATCGCATAAATATCATGTTATACCATACAGTAAACTGATCGTGTTATGTATTCATCTCACGACATTTCAATTAACACGACCGATACAACACTCAAAGACGAAGCAAGAAATATAACTCGTTCATCGATGACAAAAATAATTCCCAATATTTACCTCCCATGTATTTAATCTGTAATGAAACTGCTATAATAATCATTTTTAATCCGAAATATTTTAATGTATATCGGTAGAGCACATTTCCCCCATTGTACTTTCAAAATGAGCTAGCCACTGCGGTGTTTAACGCTTCTTTCCCGCTCTGTTTTCAGCTACAATTATATGTTGATACAGGTAAGTTCGTCGACCAATTAGTCGTAATGCTATTCATGACATTTTTTGTGCTTCTGGCAGATTGATTCAGGTTTTTTCAAGTTCTGCTCTCAAGGCAGAAGTTCTATTCATTACATGCCAGTTGTTTTGATAAGGCATAGTACATCGCCATCGATTGAGCTACTTTAAAGACCGCTAACGTGGTGGGCTGAGAGTCCGCCTCGGATGCGGGAGGCCGCGAGTTCGAAATGAAAGTAATGGCTACTTGGCGCTCATGATTGTGGCGTTAGCATTACAACTGATTCGCTGGTGATATAACTAAATTATTGTTGAAAGCGGCATAAACTCCATAAAAGCAAATCACTTTAATATTGCAACGAAAATCGCGATTGATTCAGCCCTTTTTAAAATAGAACTTTATCCACGATTCTTGGTTTAATAATTTAATGCTAAAAGTACTTAAAATAATAATTGAGAACTGATTATACTAGATTCACAAAAAAAATACATTCACGTTTTGTGACGTAATATCTTAGTCATGTTGTTTTATTGTAATATGAGCCGTTCCGTGAGAAAACCAACAATGGACTCAGCGTAAAGTATGGACCCGGATCAGCCTAAGCATACCATGCATGCTAATCCGGGCAGACACTTATCGCCTCTCGTGGATTTTCTGTTTCAAGAATCATTACTCTATACCTCTATCCCCCTGAGACGGAATGTGTCGGCCGATCTGGGCCTACACATTCCGTCTCAGGGAATGTTGGTATTTCGTATGACGTGCCTTAATTTAATATTCAATCACCCCCCTCCCCCCTCCCCCCCCCCCACGGGCTTAATTGGTTATATACTATAATGCAAATTATGCACTCTGGGAGGGTTTATCGCCATAATATGTCTCCAGTTTTTATTGCATATATATATATATATATCAATTTTGTCTCCTTCACTTTATTTTTAACAAGTTATAGGCCCATGTCTATAAGACCCACACGTCGCTTGGCCACAGACCCGGATCTTAAATGATCTCATATAGTTAAGCCACGCCGTGCGAGTTGGGGGGGGGGGGTCTTAATGCATCTGCGTTCAGTGAAGATTCAGATTAGCCTATATACATGCTCAGTCCCACCAGAGTCTTAACTGTCTTAACTGTCCGCCTAGATGTACGATATATTAAATTGTATCTTCTGACAAATCACAGAAATGTGCCGTTCCACGAGAAAACCAACAGTGTGGACTCTGCGTAAAGTATTGACCCGGATCTAGCTAAGCATGCCGCACAGGCTAACCCGGACCGACACTTTTCGCCTCCTGTGGAATTTCTATTTCTGGAATCTTTACTCTATACCCTGAGACGGAATGTGTCGACCCGAATTAGCCTGCGCGGACTGCGCAGGCTGATCTGGGGCGATACATTACGCAAATTCCATAATGTTTTTTTTTTGTTCTCGTGGAACGACTCAAATGTAGCTTCACTAGTAGAACTCTTTCACTGCCGAATTTCATAAAGTCGACTCTTCCATGTTGAGAATTGGACCACTCCATTTTTCTTCCAACAGGAAATTAATTTGGTAACATTTAATGTCTAAGTGGCAAACAATGCAGATTTCAGGAGAGGTAATTCGTCTCTCCTGTATAATTATTGTTCGCAAAAAGTCTTTAATTGCCTTTGACAGCGAACGGGGTTTAGTGGTGCCAAACCGGAGATTTATCAATACCCAAAAATATCAAGGTTTCTTAATTATTTTTCTTTTGAAATTGACTTATAGGCCCTTGGGTCCGGCTGTTATTTATTACTTTTTGTACCATTGTTTTGTTGATGTACATATACATGTCACTATAATGAAATATGTATTTACTTACTTACTTACTTACTTATCCAGGAGCGGCAAAACCAACCCTTTTCCACATACAATGAATCTGCAGCAGACGACTATGAAAATATCTAGGAAAAAATGAGAAAAAATCTCTATAAATGGTCGCATATTTATTGAAAAGTGATGAACACATTGTGACAAAACGATAAATTGCAATGTCTCTTGTTGCCTTAATGTTTTTAAAAAGTCGCCTGCAAAGAAAGCATCTACATGTTGGAACAGAACAGAACAGAACAGAAGTTTATTTACAACACAAGCATATAAGCTCATTGTGCATAGCATACATAATTAACATACATGATAATGAAAATAGTAATCATTCAATTTATAGTTTCCAAAGAAAGTAAATACCTTTATTAATTGATGGTTATGTTATTTTGTTGATTTTCCTTAAATAATGTATCTTGTTTAACCAAGTTAGATACTGATATGTATCCAAGTTGGGAAAACCAGACAAATTATGGTTAACATACATGAATGACATCATATAACTACCATTTTGAAAAATAACAGAACCTTTTTAGAAAATTACTATTTAAGATGGTGAGAGAGTATAATTCAAAAAATAAAATAAAATAATATATATATATGATACAAATCTTATCATATTAGTACATTCATCAGTTATTGGTATTCGACATATATTGACTTCTCAGCTTAAAAGCATATATACAAAAAAGAGCAAGTTTGGTTAGGTTTTTTTTATTTGTAGAATCAATCAGTTTTGTAAATTTGAATACATTTGGTTGATTAACGTAGTATTTTTCAATGTATTTATTTCTTATTTGGGTAAAAAATGGACAAATAATAACAAAGTGGTATCTACATGTTGGAGAGGCGTACTTACACAATACGCAATACGACTCTTTTCTCGACACCCGGATGAAATATTTTTCAATTATATCGCCGTTATTTCATCAACATGATTAACCCTTTGCTTCATATAGACGCCTTTTGGCGCCTCTGCAGCAGACGGCCTTTTGAAAACGAGAAATTTCTCATTTTTCCACTTCTAGTCATAGGTTATCAATTCAATTATAGAGATTTTCTATTTTTTGACGAAATATGTTCAAAGTCGTCTGCTGTAGAATTGTCGTATGAGGGGAAATATTTATTTTAACCCTTTCCTTGATCAGGGAAAATTAAAACGTTTTCTACAGCAGACGGCTTTTAAAATCGTTGTGGACGAAGGAAAATTGCTCGTTCTGAGCGTTTGGGCTTTCATAGTCCCACAATGTTTTTAATTGTGAATATAAGATTATGCTCCCAATGTTTAATAAGTCGTGATATTTATTTCCACAATTTTTTCTCACAGCATTCGAAACTAAGATATGAAATCAGGTAACCCTTTCCCACTTGCAAACGTTTTTAGACGCATTTAAAGCAGACGACATTTGAAAACATTTCTTTAATTATTCCTTTTGCCAAACTGCTTTTAATTTTAGCGATTAAGTATAATTTCATTTATAAAGAGTAGCCAGTTGCTTTGAAAGACTGTTTTGGAGGAGAACTGTTGTAAGAAAGCCAGGGAAAACATTGTTAGGTAAACTGGTCGCCGTGATATGAATGAAAACCACTATTACTCAACCAATCATGTACATTCAGTGTGTGTATACCACGTGACTTTTGACGTCATATTTGCATGGTCAGACAACACAAATTGCTCTTGATAAGAATGTAAAAACAATGGTAACTTTTTTATTTCTTCACTCTTTTTAATGAAACATGGCGCAGTCTACGCCGCTTACAATGTCCTATCTCCGGTTGTTTACAGGAGTTTGATTGGTGGTCTAGTTTTTTCAAACAATTCGACGAACCTGTTCTCAAAATCCAGTTTGGGTAATGCTCCGGCTGTCGGCGATATTGATACATTTTGAGAAAAGGTTCATCGAAGTGTTTGGAGAAACTAAACCACTTATCAAACTCCGTTGAAAAACCGGAGATAGGGCTCTGTAAGCGGCGTAGACTGCGCCATGTTTCATTAAAAATGATGAAGAAATAAAAAAGTTACCTTTGTTTTTACTTCTAAACCGAAGTAAAATATTTCTGTGCACCGTAGCATTTGTGACGTCAAAGTCACGTGGTATACACACACTGACATTGTATATGGATTTTCAACATTTTTCCTGGATGGTTTCCACGTAATACGCCGTGATGTATATTGTAGTTTTTATGTGGGAAAGGGTATAGGAGGCTGATCTTATTATTTAAACACGCGATAGACAGATACATCACTGAGATCTGCAGTGGAGATATAATTGAAATGGAAATATGGTCCTTAAATAGACAGTATGCAGATACGCCTGCCAAAGATAGAAAACATTAACCCTTTTCCCATATACTGTTAACACATTTGCAGCACACGACTTTGAAATAACCTGATTGATTGATTGATTGATTGATTGATTGAGGTTTTACGCCGTTTTCAACAATTCTTCAGTCATATTACGGCGGCCAGTTCACCTACTCATATGTTTCCTGGTTTGCTCACACCAGTACTCCACAAAACAAACTTGCCCAAGCAACTGGCTGCTTTTTTCACAAAGACTGTTAGCCCATTAGTGAAAAGACGAATGACGCTTCTTGTCACAGTGACTTTTGTCAAACGTCGGAAAGAATGTTGGACGAGCTGGGGTTTCGAAACCACAACCCCTTGATTGACAGCACGCGTCGCTACAGACTGAACCACCGGGGCTCGGCGTGAAGACCTGAAATAGCCAGTCATCAAATCCCTACGAACGTTTAATACTGAGGCTAGGAATCCGCTGTGGTCGAATGGTTAGCGTCGGGGTGTCCCGCGTTCGATCCCCAGTCGCGGCACCTCGGTCATGGTGGAGTGCCCTTGAGGGCAAGGCACATTTTTCTAGCCTAGTACTAGTTTGTTTACCCAGAGATCATGAATAAGTGAACTGTCGCCGTGACATAACTGAAATAATGTTGAAAGCAGCGTAAAACACTAATAAATAAATTAATACTGAGGTTGGGTTTTTCTCTCATTACCGCTCTTAAATACATCATCTAAGCTATTTGAGGTCGTTGTGTGAGGGAACATTTATGAACGTAATTCGCTTTAACCCTTTCGCTGCTAAAGGCAATTAAAGGCTTTTGCAAAAAATGCAGATTTCAGGTGAGACAGCTCGTAACGAGCTGTCTCACCTGAAATCTGCATTTTTTTGCCACTCAGACATTAAATTTTAATAATTTCCTATTGGAACGAAAAATGAACTGGTCCAATTTTCAACAACACGGAAGAGTCGACTTTGTGAAATAAATTCGACAGTGAAAGAGTTAATTAAACTTTGAAAGTACTCGTGAACATCATCACCACGACTATAACTAGGAAGTAACGGTATTTTTAGAAATTACACCGTAGTATAACAACATGGTTGACAAAAGACCAAATATAGAACCGCTATTGGACTTCATGCACGTACGCACTACCTGACCCCGAAAGGTAACACGCTAATTATCGACTACATTTCTTTCCCATTAATATATTAGAAACTTGGGCGCCGCTTTAGTGAACGACGAAGGAATGGCCATGCGTAATAGGCTACGCTACAATAATTAAAATCCTTCTTTGTTTCTTTGTATTTATTTATTTATTTATTTATTGGGGTTTTACGCCGCTTTCAACATTATTTCAGTTATATCACGGCGACAGTTCACTTATTCATGATCCCCGGGTAAACAAACCAGTACTAGGCTAGAAAATGTGCCTTGCCAATGGGCACTCCACCATGACCGAGGTGCCGCGACTGGGGTTCCATGTATTAAAATCAACCAGTTTCAACCCTCAATTGTCAATCTTCCTAAGCTTTTTACTGGTAGAATACCCTATATCTTTGAAAACTTTCAATGGAAAGAGTTACTTCTAAAGTTTAAAATGATAAAAGGAAAATGGGGGGGGGGGGGGGGGGGGCATGTATTATGCAGGAAAGAATTTACCTCGCGAAGATGGTTACCGTCAATTTACCCATGTTCGAGATAAATGATATATTCGAAGTGTCCCATGTTCGAGATAAATGATATATTTGAAGTGTCCCATGTTCGAGATAAATGATATATTCGAAGTGTCCTATGTTCGAGATAAATGATATATTCGAAGAGTCCCATGTTCGAGATATATGATATATTCGAAGTGTCCCATGTTCTAGATAAATGATATATTCGAAGTGTCCATGTTCGAGATAAATGATATATTCGAAGTGTCCCATGTTCGAGATATATGATATATTCGAAGTGTCCCATGTTTGAGATAAATGATATATTCGAAGTGTCCCGTGTTCGAGATAAATGATATATTCGAAGTGTCCCATGTTCGAGATATATGATATATTCGAAGTGTCCTATGTTCGAGATAAATGATATATTCGAAGTGTCCCATGTTCGAGATATATGATATATTCGAAGTGTCCCATGTTCGAGATAAATGATATATTCGAAGTGTCCCATGTTCGAGATATATGATATATTCGAAGTGTCCCATGTTCGAGATAAATGATATATTCGAAGTGTCCCATGTTCGAGATAAATGATATATTCGAAGTGTCCCATGTTCGAGATAAATGATATATTCGAAGTGTCCCATGTTCGAGATAAATGATATATTCTAAGTGTCCCATGTTCGAGATAAATGATATATTCTAAGTGTCCAATGTTCGAGATAAATGATATATTCTAAGTGTCCCATGTTCGAGATATATGATATATTCGAAGTGTCCCGTGTTCGAGATATATGATATATTCGAAGTGTCCCATGTTCGAGATATATGATATATTCGAAGTGTCCCATGTTCGAGATAAATGATATATTCGAAGTGTCCCATGTTCGAGATAAATGATATATTCGAAGTGTCCCATGTTCGAGATATATGATATATTCGAAGTGTCCTATGT
Organism: Serripes groenlandicus; assembly: GCA_031761405.1. Taxonomy (NCBI): domain Eukaryota; kingdom Metazoa; phylum Mollusca; class Bivalvia; order Cardiida; family Cardiidae; genus Serripes; species Serripes groenlandicus. The sequence continues at coordinate 9,781,589 of JASEVX010000012.1, forward strand.
TCGAGATAAATGATATATTCGAAGTGTCCCATGTTCGAGATATATGATATATTCGAAGTGTCCCATGTTTGAGATAAAAGATATATTCGAAGAGTCCCATGTTCGAGATATATGATATATTCGAAGTGTCCCATGTTCGAGATAAATTATATATTCGAAGTGTCCCATGTTCGAGATAAATTATATATTCGAAGTGTCCCATGTTCGAGATAAATGATATATTCGAAGTGTCCCATGTTCGAGATAAATGATATATTCGAATTGTCCCATGTTCGATATAAATGATATATTCGAAGTGTCCCATGTTCTAGATATATGATATATTCGAAGTGTCCCATGTTCGAGATAAATGATATATTCGAAGTGTCCCATGTTCGAGATAAATGATATATTCGAAGTGTCCCATGTTCGAGATAAATGATATATTCGAAGTGTCCCATGTTCGAGATAAATGATATATTCGAAGTGTCCTATGTTCGAGATAAATGATATATTCGAAGAGTCCCATGTTCGAGATATATGATATATTCGAAGTGTCCCATGTTCGAGATAAATGATATATTCGAAGTGTCCCATGTTCGAGATAAATGATATATTCGAAGTGTCCCATGTTCGAGATAAATGATATATTCGAAGTGTCCCCTGTTCGAGATAAATGATATATTCGAAGTGTCCCATGTTCGAGATAAATGATATATTCGAAGTGTCCCATGTTCGAGATAAATGATATATTCGAAGTGTCCCATGTTCGAGATATATGATATATTCGAAGTGTCCCATGTTCGAGATAAATGATATATTCGAAGTGTCCCATGTTCGAGATATATGATATATTCGAAGTGTCCCATGTTCGAGATAAATGATATATTCGAAGTGTCCCGTGTTCGAGATATATGATATATTCGAAGTGTCCTATGTTCGAGATA
>JASEVX010000012.1:9785214-9811232 GCA_031761405.1 Serripes groenlandicus
AAATAGGCCCTTTATCTCAAGCAAATTTTATCCCCTTTTTTTTAAATTTTGAAGAATTATAAAAAGGTATAATGACTAAACAGGTTTTAATTGACAACAAAATAAGAAGATTTAATAAGAAAGTAAAAAAAAAATTTTTTTTTTTTAAATTTCAAAACCTCAGTTCAGTACATCCTTAACCATGAACCAATCAAAACGTTTCATTTACTTTATTTCTTCGAAATTATTAATTAAATACAACATTTGATTGGTCTACAATATAGATCATTTGTTTAACATCTAGATCAAAACTGAGGTTAAACAACTATCGCTGGAAAAAAAATGGGGACACTCTAGTGTTCGCATTTAATATTAAAAAATAAAGACATTTTGTCAAACAACTAACAAGGTATTGTTATAATTTCTACACAATCATACTTTTGTTAAATAAATATGACTTTATTCAAATTCAATATTTAATTTAGTATAACAAATATTTTAAAATATTAAGTGGACAAACAAAGATTCTGTATAATTATCAAAAGCGTCGGTACGTTGTGTACGGGTGACAGTAGCAACAGACTAACACTCACATAACATAAACTGTCTTATGTAAATCTGACAACAGCCAAGATAATTGTTTTGTTTTATAGGGGTTTTACGCCGCTTTCAACATTATTTCAGTTATATCACGGCGACAGTTTACTTATTCATGATCCTTAAGGTAAGCAAACCAGTACTAGGCTAGAAAATGTGCCTTGCCCAAAGGCACTCCACCATGACCGTCAAGCCGCGACTGGGGATCGAACCCGGGATACCCGCTAACCACTCGACCACGGCGGATTCCACAGCCAAGATAAGCATGCATCTCTTCACACTATTTTCAGGATCTATCATTTACGAACAATATTCGTTCTAGCATCATGGAGATATCCTGGGAATTATTTTAACAAAAAAAAAAGTACCAAAAACATTTGCAATTGAACGTTGAAACGTTGAATATATTGGTGTAGTGGTAAAGCGTCGGCTTCTCGTACACAAGGCACCGGGTTCGAATCCCGTGACGAACGGATTCTGCCTTTGGGATGTTTCCAAACAAACGACGTGAGTACTGGTAAAGTCTCCAGGAAGCAGATATCGATCATGACTACTACCAGTATATAAGCTGAAAGCTTGTTTCGCAATCGATGTAAACTAAATTCGTTTAAACTGATTTGAGAGTTTAGTTTATATAATTGATTGACTGTGGTCTCCTGCACTAAAATAGGTTGACACGGTACGTTCGTGAATGTTGATATTACTCAATGTCTGTCTGGTTTTGTTGATAAGGTAACTGTTTGTGCATAGCAGTAAAGTTGAGTATATATTGAACTCAGCCCCAGTTGTTGTGTATGACGTGTCTGATTTTGTTGATACCGTAACTGTTTGTGCATAGCAGTAAAGTTGAGTATATATTGAACTCAGCCCCAGTTGTTGTGTATGACGTGTCTGATTTTGTTGATACCGTAACTGTTTGTGCATAGCTGTAAAGTTGAGTGTCTATTGAACTCAGCCACAGTTTGCGTGTGATGTGTCTGGTTTTGTTGATACCGTAACTGTTTTTGCATAGCCTGAAAGTTGAGTATCTATTGAACTCAGTCCCAGTTTTTGTGTATGACGTGTTTGGTTTTGCTGATACCGTAACTGTTTGTGCATAGCTGTAAAGTTGAGTATTTATTGAACTCAGCCCCAGTTTTTGTGTATGACGTGTTTGGTTTTGCTGATACCGTAACTTTTTGTGCATAGCTGTAAAGTTGAGTGTCTATTGAACTCAGCCACAGTTTGCGTGTGATGTGTCTGGTTTTGTTGATACCGTAACTGTTTGTGCATAGCTGTAAAGTTGAGTGTCTATTGAACTCAGCCACAGTTTGCGTGTGATGTGTCTGGTTTTGTTGATACCGTAACTGTGTGTGCATAGCTGTAAAGTTGAGTGTCTATTGAACTCAGCCACAGTTTGCGTGTGATGTGTCTGGTTTTGTTGATACCGTAACTGTTTGTGCATAGCTGTAAAGTTGAGTGTCTATTGAACTCAACCCCAGTGTTTGTTTTAGATTGATTTTTAAAAGCTTTTCAGTGATATCACGGCGGCCATTTCCCATACACATTTCCTAACTTCCTCTCACCAGTACTCCAAACAACTGTCTTTCAAAGCAACTGGCTGTTTTTTGTTATACATATACTAATGGCCCGTTGGTGGAAGACGTATGCCGCTTATCTGACTGACGTTTGTCAATCGTGTTGGCCGAGCCGGGGTTCAAACTCACAACCACTGGTTTGACAGCCCGGGTCGCTACCGACTGAGCACATGGGGGCTCGGTAAATTGTGGATAGAGTAATCGTCTGTATCTAATTCTGATAATTGATCATCCAAATGACAGAGTAATCAAATCGAGTCGATTACGGCAGCATCATTGATTCTAGTTTTCCGTTAAGCATATTTTATTGAGTCGTCTGCAATGGAGATGTCTGGTGAGCAGCTTTTCAAACTCATGACAATATTTAAGAATTCCTTATTTCATATACATAATTGAAATAATGGTTAAAAAGAGAAAAGTTGCTATGAACAATTTCTTCTCTTCCGAATATGTCATTGGTATCAGAATGTGTTCGGTGCAGAGGTAATAAATAAGGTTCATATCTGGGAAAGGGTTAAATAAAAATATTATCAATTTAATCTAACAAAAGTTACTATATCCGGGAAAGGGTTAACAATAATGTTTTCAATTTAATCCAACAATAGTTATTATATCTGGGAAAGGGTTAAATGAACATGCTTTCAATTTAATCCAACAAAAGTTACTATATCAGAGAAAGGGTTAAATAAACATGTTTTCAATTGAATCCAACACAAGTTACTATATCAGGGAAAGGTACTTAGTAACTCGTGCGCACGACATAGTATCTCGTGCGCACGACTTAGTACCTCGTGCGCACGACTTAGTAACTCGTGCGCACGACTTAGTATCTCGTGCGCACGACTTAGTAACTCGTGCGCACGACTTAATTATCTCGTGCGCACGACTTAGTATGTCGTGCGCACGAGATAAATAAAAACATACACATGTCACCTCTGTGCCACCGTAGGAATCCCTTTTTTAAACAGTATTGAAATCATGGTTTAAAAAAGGGGACATAGCTATGAACTATTTTTCCTTTTCCCATCCATAATATCTTTACTTTCAGCAGTCGTCTGATGCAAAGGCTTCAAATGACGTCAGAATCGATCAGGGACAGGGTTAAATAAACATGTTTCCAAATATGACATTTATTAATAATCCACTGTTCATCCGGAATTGAAATTATTGGTAAAACGGGGGAGTTTGCCATGACTAATTTCTTATCTTCCGATACTATCCTTGTTTTCAGAACATCCTTCTTTGTTTCCATGTAGATCGACCAGTTTTAGTCCTCAATTGTCACACTTTCTAAGCGTTTCTCATGTAAAACACCATATATCATTGAACAGAGTTACATCCTAGCTTTAAAACACTCCAAAGAAAAAGTGGGCTCATGCAATATGCAAGAAAAAATGGTAACCGTCATTTTGGACCAAATCGGGCCCGGACAAAACCGGTGTTTAGCATTCTCTAGTTTCACTTTCAAACAAGGTCAAAATACTAGAAGTGATCAAATCAATAATTTCCAGTGCATCCTATACACATTCACAATGCATTTAAACTCAATGTCATATATTCAATACATTCTGGTGATGGTATACACTCATTTCTACGCAAACAAGGGACTATAGTACTCAGCGGATGTATTTAGCGTAATTTGACCAGAAGTCGTCCGATGTAACAAAGGCTCCACACGACGTCTGTTCGAAGAAGAGCGTTATAATACAAACGTTTCCAGTTGAATCGGTCAATAGTTACGATCTGGGCGGGCCTACACACCGCCACACTCCTCCACACTCCTCCACACACCTCTACACACCTCTACACACCTCTACACACCTCTACACACCTCTACACACCTCTACACACCTCTACACACCTCTACACACCTCTACACACCTCCACACTCCTTTAACCATTTTCCAAATATATGATATCCACAGCAGACGACTTTGTAATCACCTAGATAAATATTTGGACAATTTCTTTTAATTGAAAGAAAATTATTGAAGACAGATGAAAACATTGTGGTAAAAAGAGAAATTGCTTAATATGAGCAGTTTCTTTTTTTGCCACAATGTTTTAAAAGTCGTGTGCTGCAGATGTGTCAGAAAGCGTCTACATGTGGGAAAGGGTTAACTTACTTAAAGCCCTCACTGTCTGAATAATCGCTACCCAGATGATTGTCTGATTAACTCTTTCTCTGCCAAATTTCACAAAGTCGACTCTTCCATGTTGAAAATTGGACCACTCCATTTTTCGTCCAACAGACAATTTGGTAAAATTTAATGTCTACATGGGAAACAATGAAGATTTCACGAGAGAAAGCCCACCTGAATCTGTATTGTTTGCAAAAGCCTTTAATTGACGTTTGCAGCGAAACGGTTAACCCTTTTCCACATAAATAACAAACCCATGACTTGACAAATATATCGAAACTTTCTACCTCTTTGAGCAATTTCTTCTTTTGCCACAACACTTTCAATAGTCGTCTGCTGCAGATGGTCAGAGATCGTCTGTATGTGCGAATGGGTAAACAAATACTTCACTGTCTGAATAACAGTTACCCGGATGCTGATCTGAATAATTCTTTTCACCGGCGAATTTCACAAAGTCAACTCGTTCATGTTTATAATTGGACCATTCCATTTTTCGTCCAACAGGAAACTTAATTTAGGTCAAATTTAATGTCTAAGTGGCAAACAATGCGGATTTCAGAACGGACAGCTCGTTTAAGAACGGTCTCACATTAATCTGAATTGTTAGTAAAAGCCTTTAATTGCGTTTTGCAGCGAAACGGGTAACCCTTCTTCACAAATCCACAACAGACGATTTTGAAATCATCTGGACACAACTATGGACAATTTCTTCTGCTATGACACATATTTTCTTTTGCCACAATGTTTTCAAAAGTCGTCTGATTCAGATCGTCAGAAAGAGTCTGCATGTGAAAATTGGTCAATACAAATCCCTCACTGTCTGAATAAGCGTTCCCCAGTTGTTGGTCTGATCAGGTAAAGAAGTGCAGCTCTTTGAGTGGCAGCGTACCAGTGTCTAGATGCTATCAATGTAGCCTGTTCGCGAATGACACGAACAAAACTGTCAACAGAATATGAATCAAACTGAATGACTTCATGGCAGACCGATCATAATGACTTCCGGTGTCAATTAGAACCATTTCCGGTTTCTTGTATATTTAGTAAGGTTTGGTTACCAAAATGTTATATTTGGCTACACTTTTTGTAACCGTATACTATCAAAACAGTTCTTCATTGACATTGCTTTATTATAAAGGAATAACGCATGTATTTAGTGATTTACTTTTAGATGGAAAATGATCCCACCTCGATTGCGGGAGGTCGCTTAAATTACGGCGTTTTCTGGGTACCAGTAGTATTCACTTAAATCACGGCATTTTCAGGGTACCAGAATTATTCACTTAAATCACGGCGTGTTCTGGGTACCAGTTATATTCACTTGACGCCGGCGCATTATACGAACACGACGATAACTCAGAGGTTATATATGCCGTCCCGTGCAGGTTAATCCGGGCCGACACATTCCGTCTCAAGGGTATATAGGTATAGATTAATGAGTCCTGAAACAGAAAATCCACAGGAGGCGAAAAATGTCTGTCCGGGTTAGCCTGCGCGGACTGCGCATGCTGATCTTGGTCGATACATCACGCAGAGGCCATAATGTTGGTTTTCTCGCGGGACGGTTCATATATGGGTTTCATTCCATTTCGAATTAGACCGCATCGGTGTTGTAGTGGTAGGGCGTCCGCCTTGTGAGCGAAAAGTCGCGGGTTCGATCATAGGCCGGGTCATACCAACTACTTGGATAATGGTAGAAATGCCGTCCTTGGAGCTCAGGGTTGCGGGATTTGATAAACGGACCAGTGGTGACTGGAAACTTACTTTGGAACAGCCGTGGTAAAGCTGAAACATTGTTGAAAGTGGCGCAAAACACCAAACAATAAATCAATCCACTTCGTTTGTCCCGTGTCCACTGTAGATCGATATCAAAGATACGGTGGATAAATGTGTTGGGAATTGACTAATTTATCGATTTATCCCGTGTCCACTGTATGTAGACATAAAAGATACGGTAGATAAATGTGTTGGGAATTGACTAATTTATCGATTTATCCCATGTCCACTGTATATAGATATCAAAGTTACGGTGGATTAATGTGTTGGGAATTGACAAATTGATCGATTGATCCCGTTTCCACTGCATGTTTACACCAAAGATACGGTGGATAAATGTGTTGGGAATTGACTAATTGATCGATTTATCCCGTGTCCACTGTATATAGATATCAAAGATACGGTGGATACATTTGTAGGACATTGACTAATTTATCGATTTATATCCGCGATGCCAACAATATGCGCTACTTCAATTAGAAATTACAAACGAGTCCAATGTTTACAGCTGTTATCCCTTTTCCACATATAAACGCGTTCTTGACGTCTCTACAGAAGACTACGTTTGAAAATATGTTCATAAAAGGGAAACTGCTAAAAAAAAAGCAATTCCTCCTTTTGACACAGAACATGTAAGGTTTCGATGGATTTTACAAACTTTTAATACAACTTCAACACATGTTCTGACTCGAAAGATACAAAGAAATTCTCTTAAAGAAAGGAAACATTTTATGAAAATGAACAGCATATACATTGGTACTTGGGAGTTTAACACGTAAACATGCTCCTTTCTGTGGAGTTGTAATGAAAAATACTAAAAGAACATTTATGGAAGCAATGCCTCGTTACTAAACAGTCGCACATGAATACATGGCAAGTTCCAATGCTAATAGTCTGCACTCGCATGAAGTCATTCGATCTTTGTTTGAATTGATTTCCGAGTCCCTCCCATTCACGTAACCCTGTCAATCCAGGCGTTGCTTATTCGAACCCCAGCTCGGCCAACATTCTCTCCGACGTTTGATACAAAAGCAGAGTCATTCTTCTTCAACCAATGGGCTAATATTCTAGATGGAAAGCGCAGCCAGTTTTTTCGGCGATAGCTGACTAACGTGGGTTTTGACCTAGATGTTAAACAAAATATCTAGAGTGTAGACCAATCAAATGTTGTATTTAATGAATAATATCGAAGAAATAAAGGAAAGGAAACGTTTTGATTGGTTCATAGTTAAGTTGGCGATCCTACGAGAGGTACCAATGAGGTGAAGTTTTAAAATGAAATGTTCTGTATACTTACCTTTAATTGTTTTCCTTAAGAAATAAATTTCAGTGAAAAAAAAAAAATATAATATAATATTTAAGAGCAAAATATTAATTATTTTTGAAACATGATAAGTTTTCAGTTATTTATGGTCAATTGAAACTTATACTATGTTACATAATACACCTCTTGGGAGCCTCGCGTAATCTCCAGTTATATGATAAATTCTCGGCCTTGAACGTTATTATTAATGTCGCGCTAGTGTAATGGATGTTGACTTGGATTGTCAAGTGAAAAGTCTGTGGTTCGCTTTCCGGCAGAGGCAAGCCTTTTCCCCCCTCTCTCATTCATATCAAAACCAAAGTATATACATGTATATGAACTAAAAGATTTATGAACAAAATATTACATATTTAACGTTATTGTTTTCTGTCATTCTAATAAGTAAGATAAAATATCAAATAATATGTGCATGTTCCATTTATTAGTGTTTTTTCATATTGACAGCAGTTTATCTTTTTTAAAGATATTTTTTGTTTGAAAATACTTTTGTTTAGAGTACTGTTGTGAGAAAGCAATGAAACACTTGAGTATGTAAACTGGCCGACATGAATTCCCTGACAGATTGTTGAAAACGGCGCTAAACCCAAATCAATCAACTTCGTAAATACGGGAATGTAAAATACAGGACACCCTCGACTTGCGAAGATACGTCCGCATGTACCCGGTGCGTGTTTCACGTCATTAGTAAGCGATGTCGTTCGCAGATAGGCGTACCTGTCAAATAATTCATGACGACCTATTATCTACACTGTAAACAAATAAAACGTGTCACGTGATTGAATGTTTCATTGGCATACGTGCATTTCGATGGCATTTTTCCGCTTTTTTTTTCAAGCACCATCGTGTAGCATGCATTTACCCCTTCGTGCTTAAACACGCTTTAACATTACATCTTAAATATGTATCAATGGATGTTCGGTTTTTTCTATATGGTGATTTAATATTATAATATTTTACTTATAGAATCCACACCATTTGCTTTTATAAATACATAAAAGAACTGAGCGCTTATAGCACTGATGATCTGTAATTGTATTTAGACTTATTTCAGAACCGTTACGGATTATCGTTCTATTACAATGCAACAGAAGGATCTTTATATGCTAAAGCACGTTGCTTTCAAACTTGAACTTTGTATTATATAGTATATCATCATATGTATGTAACTAGAAACTTTGTAAAGTGTACGTTACTGAATAAATAAATCTTGAATCTTGAATCTTGAATCTTTCAAAAGTACATCATACCTCCTAAAGTTCATAGAGACTCTGAAATACTGTAGTCTGAGTATTAGTATTAGAACTATATATATATATGTGTAAATATGTAGTACATAGACATTACCGTTACTTTACTTTACTTATTACTTTACTTTACTTACTTTACTTACTTTACTTACTAACTTTACTTACTTTACTTACTTTACTTACTTTACTTACTTTACTTACTTTACTTACTTTACTTAACTTACTTATTTACTTTACTTTACTATTTAACTTACTTATTTACGTACCTACTTACTTACTTACTTACTTACTTACTTACTTACTTACTTACTTACTTACTTACTTACTTACTTACTTACTTACTTACTTACTTACTTACTTACTTACTTACTTACTTACTTACTTACTTACTTACTTACTTACTTACTTACTTACTTACTTACTTACTTACTTACTTACTTACTTACTTACTTACTTACTTACTTACTTACTTACTTACTTACTTACTTACTTACTTACTTACTTACTTACTTACTTACTTACTTACTTACTTACTTACTTACTTACTTACTTACTTACTTACTAACTTACTTACGTACTGACTTAATTACTTATCTACTTACTTGCTGGATATGCATCATACCTCCTAAAGTTCATAGAAACTGTGAAATACTATATATATATATATATGTGTAGATATGTTGAACATAGACATTACCGTTATATATAGTGATATATAGGCCCATAAGGCCGGGTGTTTTTCCAACAAACTTTGTGTTATGTTGTATTATATGTTAAACACTTACTTACTTACTTACTTACTTACTTACTTACTTATTTTCATACTTTCTTACTTATATATTTTCTGACTGACATACTGACTGACATACTGACTGACTGACTGACTTTACTTTACTTTACTTACTTTATTTATATACTTACTTACTTTACTTTACTACTTTTGTAACAAAAACTTAAAAAGAACAACTGATGCCAATGTCTTATAAATAAAAGACAAACTGATGCCAATTTGCTAGAAATAAAAAGCGAAAACCTGGTCATGTAATAGTCAATACAAATAGATAATTAATAGTGCAACTACAAACACATTGAACTACTTAAAAATACATATAAATTCTCACACGCTTCATAATAATCTAAGAGACAGAGACGTCCAATAAATCTTAAAACCTTTGATATTAACCCCCCTTTCCTACATACAACGAATCTGAAGCAGACGAAGTGGAAAACATCTGAAATAAACGTGAACAATATCTGGAAATAATTATTGAGAACAACACTTTGTCACAAAGGAATAATGGGTCATTACGACCCATTTTTCCTTTTGCCACAATGTTTTCAAAAGTCGCCTACTGTAGAGGAGTCAAACTCTGACTGTATGGGGGACATGGTTACGTTTTGATAATTGGTAATAATTATACGGTCCTTGGGCACAATAAAACATTGGCGTATCCATGCAGAGCCATTTTTCCTAGATACAAGTCAAATGATAAATGGTAACTGGGTCCTGCATCGACAAAAATCGGTTTGTTTCTTTATTTTATATCGGGTTTTACGCCATTTCAACATTTATTTAGGGTTTCATCACCTGGGTAGGTAACCTGTCAGCCGTGATATGAATAAATGTTGAAACGGCGTTAAACCCAAATCAATCGTTCACTATATATATATGAGCCGTCCCGCGAGAAAACCAACATTATGGACTCAGCGTTATGTATCGACCCAGATCAGCGCAGTCAGTGCAGGCTAATCCGGGCCGACAGTATGAAGTATGATTGATTAATCGTTTTGTGTTTTACTTAAATAGTGTTGAACACGGCATGAAAACCCCAATATTACTGTAACGTACTGTCCCCAATCTTAACCTGCCATTCTAGTACTTTGAAGTATGATTGATTAATTGTTTTGTGTTTTACTTAAATAGTGTTAAAAACGGCCTGAAAACCCCAATATTACTGTAACGTACTGTCCCCAATCTTAACCTGCCAGTCTAGTACTTTGAAGTATGATTGATTAATTGTTTTGTGTTTTACTTAAATAGTGTTAAAAACGGCCTGAAAACCCCAATATTACTGTAACGTACTGTCCCCAATCTTAACCTGCCATTCTAGTACTTTGAAGTATGATTGATTTATTGTTTTGTGTTTTACTTAAATAGTGTTAAAAACGGCCCGAAAACCCCAATATTACTGTAACGTACTGTCCCCAATCTTTGCCTGCCAGTCTAGTACTTTGAAGTATGATTGATTAATTGTTTTGTGTTTTACTTAAATAGTGTTAAAAACGGCCTGAAAACCCCAATATTACTGTAACGTACTGTCCCCAATCTTAACCTGCCATTCTAGTACTTTGAAGTATGATTGATTTATTGTTTTGTGTTTTATTTAAATAGTGTTAAAAACGGCCCGAAAACCCCAATATTAATGTAACGTACTGTCCCCAATCTTAACCTGCCAGTCTAGTACTTTGAAGTATGATTGATTAATTGTTTTGTGTTTTACTTAAATAGTGTTAAAAACGGCAGGAAAACCCCAATATTACTGTAACGTACTGTCCCCAATCTTAACCTGCCATTCTAGTACTTTGAAGTATGATTGATTAATTGTTTTGTGTTTTACTTAAATAGTGTTAAAAACGGCCTGAAAACCCCAATATTACTGTAACGTACTGTCTCCAATCTTAACCTGCCATTCTAGTACTTTGAAGTATGATTGATTAATTGTTTTGTGTTTTACTTAAATAGTGTTAAAAACGGCAGGAAAACCCCAATATTACTGTAACGTACTGTCCCCAATCTTAACCTGCCATTCTAGCACTTTGAAGTATGATTGATTAATTGTTTTGTGTTTTACTTAAATAGTGTTAAAAACGGCCTGAAAACCCCAATATTACTGTAACGTACTGTCCCCAATCTTAACCTGCCATTCTAGTACTTTGAAGTATGATTGATTAATTGTTTTGTGTTTTACTTAAATAGTGTTAAAAACGGCAGGAAAACCTAATATTACTGTAACGTACTGTCCCCAATCTTAACCTGCCATTCTAGCACTTTGAAGTATGATTGATTAATTGTTTTGTGTTTTACTTAAATAGTGTTAAAAACGGCAGGAAAACCCCAATATTACTGTAACGTACTGTCCCCAATCTTTACCTGCCATTCTAGCACTTTGAAGTATGATTGATTAATTGTTTTGTGTTTTACTTAAATAGTGTTAAAAACGGCAGGAAAACCCCAATATTACTGTAACGTACTGTCCCCAATCTTAACCTGCCATTCTAGCACTTTGAAGTATGATTGATTAATTGTTTTGTGTTTTACTTAAATAGTGTTAAAAACGGCAGGAAAACCCCAATATTACTGTAACGTACTGTCCCCAATCTTAACCTGCCATTCTAGTACGTTGAAGTATGATTGATTAATTGTTTTGTGTTTTACTTAAATAGTGTTAAAAACGGCAGGAAAACCCCAATAGTACTGTAACGTACTGTCCCCAATCTTAACCTGCCATTCTAGTACGTTGAAGTATGATTGATTAATTGTTTTGTGAATTACTTAAATAGTGTTTTACGCCACTTTCAACACTTTTTCAGCCACATCACGGCGGTCCCTAAGTAAGTTACCAGTACTACTGGTCCATACCAGTGCTACTGGTCCATACCAGTACTACCGGTCCATACCAGTGCTACTGATCCATTTATTCTGACACTAGTCAGTCAGTCGTTATGCTAACCCCGCAATCCTAAGGGGGGCAGCCATTTTTTTATAAAGTCTTTGATATGACCCGGTCGGGGATCGAACTCGCGACCTCCTGCACCCGAGGCGGACGCTCTACCACTACACCACCGAGGTGGTACTTTGAAGTATGAAAGTGTTTCCAGAACACAAGAATGTTTACGTCGGTATTTAGTCAACACCCATGCATGCAATACATCGACTCTGATGAATTATATATGTATGTTGTGGTTTGGATACCATCTTCAAAGACTCGAATACTCTTCAAGAAAAGAATATTTAATCAATTTGCCAATTGTAAAACAAAGCTTATCTAAGAAGTCTTCGAATGGCTTTTCAAAACTAAGTGCAATTTAAAAATGACGCTTTAATTATTTCCCTCATACGACATTCTGTAGCAAACGATTCTGAGAACATACATGCCAAATTATATATATAGGATCTGACATGAGTTGTCATTTCATATAAAGTTTTATTAAACGAGTTCAAGACATTTATTATAAAGCGAGCCTCTTGGAGGAGTTTAATAACACTTTTTGAAATGACAACGAATGTCAGAACACAAAAAGAAAATCGGTTTTCGCTGTCAGAAAATAGTCCCAACATGTGATACTTAATATACTATTAACTAATCACACAAACAAATAGTGTTATGACTGATAATGGTCCTTTTACCTCGTACATCTATCGTGGCGTTTGTGTTCCTTTACCGGATACACGTTCTCGACCATTTTGTAAACATTCGCGGATGAATACTAAAATAGTGATTCGGTCATGTTATATTACACGTGTGATATATAAAGAAATACGTAATGGGTATATTAGATCGGATACAAGCATTGTCATGTGATAAAACATTTCATTAAATGAAAAAATTGGTTAAAATTGGTAATTAATAACAGAATCATATGAGGCGTTCCATGAGAAAACCAACATTATGGACTCTGCGTAATGTTTCGACCAAGATCAGCATGCGCAGTCCACGCAGGATAATCTGGGCCGACATATTCCATTTCAATGGGATAAATGTATAACGTAATGATTTCTGAAACAGAAAATCCACAGGAGGCAAAAGGTGTCTGTCCCGGCATGCTTAGGCTGATCCTGGACTCTGCGTAAAGTATCGACCCGGATCAGCCTAAGCATGCCGCGCAGGCTAATCCGGACAGAGACTTTTCGCCTCCTGTGGATTTTCTGTTTAAAAAACCATTTCTCTATGCCTCTACCCCCCTGAGACGGAATGTGTCGGCCCGGATCAGTCTGCGTGGACAGTGCAGGCTGATCTGGGTCGATACTTTAGGCAGAGTCCACACTGTTGGTTTTCTCGCGGGACGGCTCATATATATCTGACCTTCAAATAATTTTACACTTCCTCTTCCTAGTCAGAATGGTAACTAATAACACAATAATAAGAGCCGTTCCATGAGAAAACCAACATTACGGACTCTGCGTAAATTATCGACCCGGATCAGCCTAAGCATGCCGCGCAGGCTAACCCGGTCAGATACTTTTTGCCCCCTGTGGATTTTCTGTTTCAGGAATCATAACTTTCTATTTCTATCCCCTGAGACGGAATGTGTTGGCCTGGATTAGCCAGCGTGGACTGCACGGGCTGATCTGTAGCGATACTTTACGCAGAGTCCATAATGTTGGTTGTCTCATGGAACGGCTCATATTTATTCTGTTTTAGGTCTATGTAAATAGCAACATAAACACATAACCATTGTGTTGAATATACTTTTCTTAATATTGAATGTTATATTGGAGTGTACTGTATTTTATAATGAATTCGCCTTGGACTCTTTAATAGATTTCCCAGGTCATTTTACATAATTATTTCATGTTAATGGGACATTATCGCCGATAAATCACCATTCGCATGCAAACACGCGTTTATGTTTGGTTTGTGTATGAAATCGACCGTCTTTGATCGTTATCTGTAGGTAAATCTCTTAAATAAGGAATACCAAAGTACTGTATCTTAAACCCTATATCATGTTACAAGACAGACCTTAAAAGGTGGTGTCAGGGTTTTATATCGAATGTTTCATATGTTGAGTTATTTGTCTTTTAGCCGAGTTTTGCGATCGAGCACATTACACCGGATGTTGACCGTACAACCGTCAAAGAGGAGTACGCACAGTAACATAGTTCTCAATTCTTATTTAATATTAAAAATATACTATCGTCATGTGTGAATAACTTCAGGTTTTTGTTGAAAAACATGGTTCTGGAATCACAAATATGCATATGCTTTAGTATTTGTAGTTTGAATGGTTTTCGGTTACGTACGTTAGACGGCCGGAGACACTCCGAGTGATTTAAAATGACTGACATCCGTTTGATTTTAAATAACTGATTATTCTTATAGCACCCGTATGTTGCATGCAATTCATTTCTTTATATTATACTATGATTAGTTCATTTTGGAATCTTTAATACATTTCCGATTTTACATAATTATTTCATGTTATTAGGACAATATCTCAATAAATCGCCCTCAGTATGCAAACACACGTTTATGTTTTGTATTTCTATCCGCCATTGTTGATGGTTACCTTTAGATAAACATCGTAAATAAAGAATACCAAAGTACTGGCTCTTAAAACCTATCATTCTACAAACCAAGACCTAAAACAGCCACTTTTATGAAAAACAATAACGAGAATTCATTGAACGTTTAATGCGAGAATTCTTATACCTCGTGATTTTACCAACCAATTACAAATTCGTGCATGCGCCCTCATTTGATACACGTGCTTTAATATCACACGTATCAAAATTTCAATGGTAAATATACTCTTTATCTTATCTAGTTTAAAGTGGAAAGAAAAAAGAAATTGCTAGTTATCGAACATTTTGAACGATTTCTTTTTCTCCCAAAATGTTGTCCAATAGAGTGTCGGTCTATCTTAGAGGCTTCAAATGTCGCCTGTAAAAAGTGTAAGCATACAAGCTCGGCCTACTCGACAAATAGGTTGATTTCCCTGTAAAAGTACAATTCTCCATCAAAGTGTTTACGCTAGACAAATCAAGGGCTTGGCGTGAAACGGTTGTAACTAAAATTGGATTTTTTTTTATCAAGGGTTATCACCTCGCCATTAAGTCTTTATAAGCGTTAACTCATTTTTCTGGGTAAACAATGGAAATAAGGTGCCATTGCTCGTTCTGAGCAATGGCACCTAAATTGGCATTGTTTACAAAGAGCTCAAAATTACCCCTAAACCAGGGTTTTCAAAATAGGTTTTTAGTTACAACCGTTTCACGCCAAGCCCTCGAAATGCCGGTTAAAAATGTCTTAGAAGTGTTACCCTTATCCTTATGTACGCGACTTATCCCTTTACTTATATCGACGCTGACACCTCTTTGACAGACGACTTTTGAAAACATTATGACAAAAGGATAAATTGCTCAAAACCAGAAACCTTTTTCCAGTGATTATACCTACATTTTGAGGGATTTTCTGTGTGTTTTTGACTAGATCATTTCAAAGTCGTCTGCTGCAGATTTGTTGTATGTGGGAAAGCGTTAAAACAACCATACAGTTATGAAGTGGGTATAGCGTCGACCTCTCGTACCAAATGTCCAAGGATCGAGTCCCTTGATGAGAGTGTTCTGACTGTTTGATTTTTCCATACACATGGCGGGAAGACTGGTTATGTCTGCAGGAAGCAGACGTCGAGCTTTATTAATATAAGCGATAAGCTTAAGCTTGTTTCGCAATCGATGTAAAATAAATAAGTTTAAACTAAAACAACAATAGTTGTATATTATGAAATGCACGACTTAAATCTACATATTTCGGCACCACAAGGGATGATAATTGTTGCTTGAAAGAATCCACTGGGGTCAAATGGTTAACATTTAGTCAAACATATAGAAGCTTCCTATATACGAGAGAAAATATATTAAATGGAGTTGAAAACATTGTGGCAAAAGGTGAAAATGCTAATTAGGTGTAATTTCCCTTTTCCACGGTGTTTTCAAAAGTCGTTTGATGAGAAAATGTTAAAAATCAACACATGGTACTGAATTATTAATTGTTTTCTAAAGTGACCAAATTAAAATTTGATAATTTGAAATTATACATTACTTGTAGAGTGAGTCCTACAGTCCCCTTAACTCTTTCCGCGCCGAACTTCACAAAGTCGACTCTTTCACTGCCGAACTTCACAAAGTCGACTCTTTCACTGCCGAACTTCACAAAGTCGACTCTTTCACTGCCGAACTTCACAAAGTCGACTCTTTCACTGCCGAACTTCACAAAATCGACTCTTTCACTGCCGAACTTCACAAAGTCGACTCTTACACTGCCGAACTTCACAAAGTCGACTCTTTCACTGCCGAACTTCACAAAATCGACTCTTTCACTGCCGAACTTCACAAAGTCGACTCTTTCACTGCCGAACTTCAAAAAATCGACTCTTTCACTGCCGAACTTCACAAAGTCGACTCTTTCACTGCCGAACTTCACAAAGTCGATTCTTTCACTGCCGAACTTCACAAAGTCGACTCTTTCACTGCTGAACTTCACAAAGTCGACTCTTTCACTGCCGAACTTCACAAAGTCGACTCCTTCACTGCCGAACTTCACAAAGTCGACTCTTTCACTGCCGAACTTCACAAAGTCGACTCCTTCACTGCCAAACTTCACAAAGTCGACTCTTTCACTGCCGAACTTCAAAAGTCGACTCTTTTTCTGCCGAACTTCACAAAGTCGACTCATTCACTGCCGAACTATTTCACTGCCGAACTTCACAAAGTCGACTCTTTCACTGCCGAACTTCACAAAGTCGACTCTTTCACTGCCGAACTTCACAAAGTCGACTCTTTCACTGCCGAACTTCACAAAGTCGACTCTTTCACTGCCGAACTTCACAAAGTCGACTCTTTCACTGCTGAACTTCACAAAGTCGACTCTTTCACTGCCGAACTTCACAAAGTCGACTCCTTCACTGCCGAACTTCACAAAGTCGACTCTTACACTGCCGAACTTCACAAAGTCGACTCCTTCACTGCCAAACATCACAAAGTCGACTCTTTCACTGCCGAACTTCACAAGTCGACTCTTTTTCTGCCGAACTTCACAAAGTCGACTCATTCACTGCCGAACTTCACAAAGTCGACTCTTTCACTGCCGAACTTCACAAAGTCGACTCTTTCACTGCCGAACTTCACAAAGTCGACTCTACCAAGCTGAAAATTGGACCACTCATTGTTTCTTCCAACAGGAAATTTGGTATAATTTAATGTCTAAGTGGCAAACAATGCAGATTTCATGAGAGACAGTTTGTCACAAGCTGTCTTACATGAATCTGGATTGTTTGCAAAAGCATTATATTGTCTTTGGTAGCGAAAAGGTTAACCAGATGTAGACGTTTTTTGACGCCTCTGCAGTCTCTCTACCGGTCACCAATACATTAGACGTAATGCTTTCCATGCAAACCCAAAAGACCCAAGAGTAATGATTAAACATGTGGCCGGCAAAGTTCATGCAAACCCTAGAACCAATGTTAGCTATCAAGCATATGGCCGACAAAGTCCATACAAACCCAATATCCAAGGTTAGATATTAAAAACATGTGGCCGTCAAAGTTCATGCAAACCCGAGATCCATGGTTAACTATTAAACATGTGGCCGGAAAACTTCATGCATGACTTTGTTGTAGACTTAAGAGGAATGTGTACAACGAAGAAATAACTTATTTTGAGCGATTTCTCACTTCCCAATAATGGTTTCAAAAGACGCCAGTCTGCTAACAGTGCGTCAACAGTCGCGAGAAATGAGTCCAGTGAGAAATAAAGGCAAAAACGTCTCGATGGTGAAGTGGTAGAGCGTCCGGCTTTGGTGCGGGAGGTCGCTGATTCGATAACCCGTCTCGGCATAACACAATCTTTAAACACGGTAGCAATGGCTGCCCTCCTTGGCGCTCAGGAATGTTGGTTTACCATTACGAGTTTGACACGCTAGTGCCATGATAAATGGACCAAGAGGACCGGTAACTTACCAAGAACACACGGTTATATAGGTCAAATTACGCTAAATACATCCGCGGGCCCCTTTGATCACCGTAGTGCGTAAACGAAACTTTGTTTGCCTAGAAATGGTTGTACGTCTGGCCCAGACTGCATTGAATGCGTGACAATGGGTGTAAATTCTTTGTAAATATGTAGAGGATGAACTGGAACTGTTTGATTTGATCATTTTAGGTATTTTGACCTTGTGTGAAAGTGAAAGTAGAGTATGTGTAAACTCAGTTTCAGCCTAGCTGGATTGTGGTAAAAAGGACGGTCCCCATATTCACAGAGCGAGTTCTTTTTGCATGATGCATGACCCCACATTTTCTATGGATTATTTTAAAGGTAAGAAGTATCTCTTTTCAATGATATATGGTGTTCTACCTGGGAAACGCTTAGAAAGTGTGACAAACGAGGGTTGAAGCTGGTTGATTTACATGTAAACAAAGAAGGAATTTATTTGGTGTATTGTGACCTATAAGTGATTTCTTTCTAAAAGTGGCATAAAACACCAAACAATAAACTAAACAAGAAATTCAAAGTTGGATAGACAGTAAAGACATCGTAAATTGTAAAGGGAAAAAAATGTTTCACCGGTCACTCGTAAACTGAAATGGCCATTTGTTGGGTATTTAGTGTATCTAATGATTTTAAGCACGGACCATAAAGATCCTATCTATACAATAAAATACCGGGTATATTGATTAGGATATTGGAAGACAAATAATCTAGTCCTGGCATACTGTCTTAACCCTTTTCCACATACAGACGCATTTTGACGCAATAGCAGCAGACGACTTTTTAAAAAATTGAGGCCAAAGGTGAAATTGCTCATGATGAGCAATTTCTCCTTCGGCCACAATGTTTTCAACTTTATTTAACAATTAATCTATCTTTTATGGAGATGTTTCAGGTTTTTGTCACTATGTTTTCGAAGTCGTCTGCTGCAGATTTGTTGTATGTGGGAAAGTGTTACAAATAATACATTTCGAATGAGGTGAATCGCCTCTGTGGGGAAGTCGTAGAGCGTACACCTTCGGTGTGGGAGATCGCAGGTTCGAACCCCTACCGGGTCATACTAACAACTTTACAAATTAAAGACAAGAAAAAGTTTACCCTCGTGACGTTGGCGCTCAGGATTGTAGGTTAAGAACTACGACTGACTCATTAGTGTAAGGATAAATACTACCAAAGATATTGGTAAATTACCCAGTAAACGCCGTAAACAAAAAATCCGAAGCCTAATAAGACAGAAAACACATGAGAACGTTGGTATGACCGAATTCGGGCTAAAAGGTACTGCAATTACAAATGTGGTATAGTACGTGTAATTTAAAATGTAGCATAGTAAATAAATTATAAAGTATGCTAACATATTTCTTTTTTTATCACATGACAATGCTTGCATCCGATCAAATATACCCATTACGTATTTCTTTATATGTTACGTGTGTAATATAACATGACCGAATCATTATTATTGTATTCATCCGCGAATGTTTATAGAGTCAGTGTGTGTATACCACGTGACTTTTGACGTCATATTTGCATGGTCAGACAGCAAAAATTGCTCTTGATAAGAATGTAAAAACAATGGTAATTTATTTCTTCACTCTTTTTATTGAAACATAGCGCAGTCTACGCCGCTTACAATGTCCTGTCTCCGGTTGTTTACAGGAGTTTGATTGGTGGTCTAGTTTGTTTTAAACACTTCGACGAACCTGTTCTCAAAATCCAGTTTGGGTAATGCTCCGGCTGTCGGCGATATTGATAAATTTTGAGAAAATGTTCATCGAAGTGTTTGAAGAAACTAAACCACTAATCAAACTCCGTTGAAAAACCGGAGATAGGGCCATCTTAGCGGCGTAGACTGCGCCATGTTTCATTAAACATGATGAAGGATAAAAAAGTTACCTTTGTTTTAACATCTAAACCGAAGTAAAATATGTCTGTGCACCGTAGCATTTGTGACGTCAAAGTCACGTGGTATACAAACACTGAGAGTGGCTGAGAACGTGTATCCGCTGAACACAAACGTCACGATAGATGAACGAGGTAAAGGGACCATTATCGGTCATAAAGATGTATTTGTTTGTGATAAGTTAACAGTTTATTAAGTATTACATGTTGGGACTATTTTCTGACCGCGAAAACCCGATTTTCTTTTTGTGAAATTATAAATTATAAAGTACGTTAACATATATTGTTATATGCAACGGTCACACAACTGCAAAGGTCTAATCAAGATATGGCCGAGTGTCGTTAGCTCTATTGGTTGCAAAGCGGGCTGCGGATCGATGTGCTGTGAGTTCAAGTCCCAGCAATGACAACATTTTTACGACTTTGCCGGACAAAAGGTTTTTGGCCAAAATGCCTATAGTTGTGCCTATGATGAAATTAGGCATGTCATTGACATTGGGCAAGTCAATGACAGGCCAATATATATTTTAGACCGATGACCTATAATTTGTTTTCATTATTTCAACCAGTTATTTATTGTATGTACCAACACAATACAAAGAATAAAGAAATTCTATGATTGGGATTTTTTTGGTGAAAAAACATAAGCTAACGCCTTTAAGAACAAGTTTACGAAGGTTGATCTAGTTCTTCCGAGATTCGAACTTTTAGATGACGAGGCTATCGGTCTGTCCTTGAGTCACCCTTCCAACCCATAGTTTGAGTGTATTCAAGAACAAAGTCTTGATCATTTCCCACATAGAACAGACGACCTTGAAAAGATCTAAGCAAAACATTGAAATATTTCAATCAAATAAAGTTAAAATATTAAATAGAATTGAAAACATTATGAGCAATTTCTCCCTTCGTCACAACATTTACAATTAATAGTCGTCTGCAGCAGAGGCACCAAAATGCGTCTGTATGTGGGAAAAAGTTAATTTTTCCGAAGCATTCCCGTTAGATTTGAATAGACATTTCAACCTATAAATGTTTTAATAGTCATTTAAATGATATATAACTATTTGAATAGACATTTCAACTTATAAATGTGTTAATAGTCATTTAAATATATAACTATTTGAATAGACATTTCAACCTATAAATGTTTTAATAGATATTTAAATATATAACTATTTGAATAGACATTTCAAGCTATAAATGTTTTAATAGACATTTAAATATATAACTATTTGAATAGACATTTCAACCTATAAATGTTTTAATAGACATTTAAATATATAACTATTTGAATATACATTTCAACCTATAAATGTTTTAATAGATATTTAAATATATAACTATTTGAATAGACATTTCAACCTATAAATGTTTTAATAGACATTTAAATATATAACTATTTGAATAGACATTTCAACCTATAAATATTTTAATAGACATTTAAATATATAACTATTTGAATAGACATTTAAAAGTATAATATTTGAATATACATTTAAATGTAATAATATTTTAATAGATATACTTGTAAAGATATGTAAACGTCTAGATATTTGAATATACATTTAAACGTAATAATATTTGAATAGATATATTTGTAAAGATATTTAAACGTATAAATATTTGAATAAACATTTGAACGTATATATATACTTGAATAGACATTTAAACGTATAGATATTTGAATATGTTTTCAAACGTGTAGATATTTGAATAGACATTAAACATATAGCTACACATGTGTTTGAATATACATTTAAACCTATAGTTATTTGAATATGTTTTCTAACGTATAGATATTTAAGTATGTTTTCAAACGTATAGATATTTGAATATGTTTTCAAACGTATATATATATATTTGAATAGACATTTAAACATATAGATACAAATGCATTTTAATAGACATTTAGATATATAGATATTTAAATTGAACTAAATTAAGTATGAAATAAAATGTGAGGGGAAAAAGTGGACCAAGAGTGCGGAGCCTTTCTGTATCGTCTGATTAAAGGTAATTAATTCTCTTTTGAAACGTGGGGGTGGATGCTTATCTGCATAAGAAATAAGACAGATTGTACCCTTTGTATGCTGGTGGGTCCGGGTTTCTTTAACCCTTTCCCTCATATATGTATACGCTTTTTGACGCCTCTTGCAGCAGACGGCTTTTTGAAAACAAAGTGACAAAAGAAGAAATTGCTCAAAACGAGCCATTTCTCCTTTTGCCACAATGTTTTCCCCACTTTTAGTCATAGGTAATCCATTCAATTATAGAGATTTTCTATGTTTTTTTGAAAAAAATTGTTCAAAGTCGTCTACTGTAAAATTGTCGTATGAGGGAAAGGGTTAAGCATACACCACAGGTATAGTGCCAGGCCAACCGGAGCATTCGCGCCGTCTGACAAGGTTTTACACTGGTGGCGACTCGACTCAACTTGTTTATCATTGTAATCCTACGATTAGCTTACTCATTTTCAAAAGTCAATAGTCGACAAGTATGCGTCTAAGAAAACATTAGACTTAGAAGAGTTTAGTAACCTTATTCTAGATCTAATGTACTTTTTCTGTTTTAGTCGCGTCATGAGTGATGGGTACGTTTCGTTTTCGCACAGTGAAGTTTGAGACGTACATGTACATTGATTCCCGCAGTCTCGCGTAAGTTGTACAGAAAAGGATACAGCATACGTCACATATTTTTTAATTTATAGTATTGTAATCATTAAATGAGACGTCCCGCGTAAGGCTATGGCCTTTGCGTAATGTATCGACCCAAATCAGCCTGTGCAGTCCGCGCAGACTGATCCGGGCAGACACATTCCGTCTCAGGGGGATAGAGGTATAGAGTAATAATTCATGAAACAGAAAATCCACAGAAGGAGAAAAGTGTATATCCGGGTAAGTCCGCGCGGCATGCACAGGCTGATCCGGATCGATACTTTACGCACGACTGGTTTTCTCGCAGGTCGGTTCATATCTCGTCAATCGTATATACTTGTATGTTCTGTAAAAGGCATCCGCTATGGCTGAGTGATTAGTCTCGGGCATTTGGAAGCGGCCGACCCGGGTTCGGGCTCTGTAAATTATGTTATATGGGTAGGTTGTCTTGATAACGAAATAAAGATAATTAGTCGTTGAATCTTAAAATCACCAGAGCATTTGATGCCGGCCAATATTTGAGGTTTTTTTTAGTGGGGGGGTTTAAGCCGTTTTTTTAACATTATTTCAGATTGATCACCGACGACAGTATCATTTACAGCATAGTAAATATTATGGGAAACCGCCTTTCTTGAAAAAAAATTGCAACGGAAAAGCTGCCGATAAGTATACTCCCTAAAATGGATTTATTCAGTGTTGTGGATGGGTGTATCAACAGTTTTTTACAGCGATTTTATTAATACCTATCACTTAAAAAAAACAAGTGCAACTACGTAATGTATTGAATAAATATTGGAATTTGAAGGTCTTAACCTCTAGGTCAATAAGTACTTCCTAGTTTACGATTATCTCGATATGTTTCGATCATTCCGAAGAAAACAAATGAGCCGTCCAACGAGAAAACAAACATTATGGAATTTTGCGTAATTTATCGATCCAGATCAGCTGCGAAGTCCGCGCATGCTCATCCAGACCAACATTATGGACGTCGCGTAATGTATCGACACAGATCAGCTGCGATGTCCGCGCAGGCTAATCCAGACCGATACATTTCGTCTCAGGGGCTTATAGGTATGGAGTAATGACTCCTAAAACAGAAAATCCACACGAGGCGAAAAGTGTCTGTCCAGGTTAGCCTGCGCGGTATATTTAGGCTGATCCTGGTCGATGCTTTACGCAGAGTCCACAATGTTGGTTTTCTCGCGGGACGGCTCAAATAGTAACCTTGCTTGGGAAGATTGTTGCGTGAGTACTGGTGTGAGAAAACCAGGAAATGCATGAGTAGGTAAGCTGGCCGCCGTGATATAACTGAGAAATTGTTAAAAACGGCGTTAAACCCCAATCAATCAATCAATCAATCAATCAAATAGTAACCACGAGAACTGCCAAACGAGAACGACTTTTGATTGAAATGCTACACTTAACGCGGACAAGGATAACAAATCTGCACCAGACGAATTTGAATGTATTTAGAGAAACCTATTGACAATCACTTTAAATGGAAAAATGATTATTGTAAACAATTGTAAACATTGTGGCAAAAGGAGAAATTGCTCATGATGAGCAATTACTCCTTTTGCCACAATATTTTCAAAAGTGGCTCGCTGTAGATGCGTCTGTTTGTGGGAAAGGGTTAATGGAACATTTCAATCAAAGACCGTTCTTCTTCGAACAAAGCCGAGCCATGGTAGCTCAGTCGGTAGCGACGCGGGCTGTCAATCCAGGGGTTGTGAGTTCGAATCCGGCTCAGCGACCAACTTTCTTCCGACGATTGACAACAAAAGTAAACGCGACATGCGTCATTCGTCTTCCACCAATGGGCTAAGTCTATGTGGGAAAGCAGCCAGTTGCTTGGAAAGATTGTTGTGTGGAGTACTGGTGTGAGAAAAACCAGGAAACACATGAGTAGGTGAACTGGCCGCCGTGATATAACTGAGAAATTGTTAAAAAACGCGTTAAACCCCAATCAATCAATCAATCAATCAATCAATTCTTCGAACTAGATCATTATTGATTGATTAAATCGTCTGCTGTAAAATGCGTCAAAAGTCGTACGTATTTAGTGAAGGGTTACGGCGATATAAGCCTATTAACTCCATAGAGGTTTCATATTATGAATTAATCTGTTATGCACAGGCTATTTTAAAAAAAGAGAGAGAGAGAGAGAGAGAGAGAGAGAGAGAGAGAGAGAGAGAGAGAGAGAGAGAGAGAGAGAGGAGAGAGAGAGAGAGAGAGAGAGAGAGAGAGAGAGAGAGAGAGAGAGAGAGAGAGGAGAGAGAGAGAGAGAGAGAAGAGAGAGAGAGAGAGAGAGAGAGAGGAGAGAGAGAGAGAGAGAGAGAGAGAAAAAAACGCAGTTTCGACTCAAATATGAAATATAAAAGGGAACCCGAATCGCCAGTCGTAGCCCCCTCTCCCTTTCGACAAAAACATCATAGAAAAATTAATAGAATGTATGTAAAAATATTTATAGCATAACCTTATATCACATACGAAATCTTTTAGCGCCGAAGTGCCGAGCCCCCGTAGCTCTCTCGGTACAGGGGCTGTCAATCCGGAGGTTGTGAGTTCGAATCCAAGCTAGGCCGACGTTTGACAAAAGACAATGTGACCATCACCAACGGGCTAACAGTCTATGTGGAAAAGCAGCCAGTTGTTTGGAAAAGTATGGTGTGTGGATTACTTGTGTGAGAAACCTTGGAAACACATGAGTAGGTGAACTGGCCGCCGTGATATGACTGAAAAATGTTGAAACGGCATTACGTCCCAATAAATCAATCCAGCGCTGAATTGCATAAAGGAGACATTTCCAAGTTCAATATCTGGCGAATCGATTTTTCATGTAACCGACATTTTTAAATATGTTTATAACTTCCGAACTGTCTCACACGAATCTGCATTGTTTGCAAAAACCTCAATATTGTCATTGTCACTAACGAGTTAAACTTGTGCTGAGTGTACGAGTTCAAATTTGAAACTTTGAAGGACATCCAAAGGTACAATTTCCACATTTCATTTATATATGGGTTGTACCACAGGCGTCCGAATTTCTATTACA
>JASEVX010000012.1:9811432-9961432 GCA_031761405.1 Serripes groenlandicus
CCATTCGTCTTCACCAATGGGCTATCAGTCTATGTGGAAAGGCAGCCAGTTGCTTCGAAAGAATGTTGTACTGGTGTGAGAAAGCCACGGAACATATGAGTAGGTGAACTGGCCGCCGTGATATAACTGAAACATTGTTGAAAACGGCGTTAAACTCAAATCAATCAATCAATCAATCAATCAATCAATCCTAGGGATCTGATAACTGCATGTTACAGGTGAACTGTCCCGCGAGAAAACCAACATTATGGCCTCTGCGTAATGTATCGACCCAGATCAGCCTGCGCAGTCCGCGCAGACTGATCCGGGCCGACACATTCCGTCTCAGGGGGATAGGGTATAGAGTAATGACTCCTGAAACAGAAAATCCACAGGAGGTGAAAAGTGTGAGTCCGGGTAAGACTGCGCCACAAGCTTAGGCTGATCCGGGTCGATATTTTACGCAGAGTCTACAGTGTTGGTTTTCTCGCGAGACGGCCCAGGTCTTCTATATCTTGACATGTCCAAAATAAAGGCAAATTTAAGGGACAAAAGAATTAACTATTTTAAACCTTCTTTATCCCGCAGTGTCTAAATTATTTAATCCTGTGTCAGCTGGATTTATTTACAGAACTTAAAATAGAAGGAATGATCTATTACCAATACCTGCTATTTGAATTATATCACATACATGCTTAATCTGGTGATGTAATAATGTTCCTATGGATATAAGTGTATGTTTATCGAGGGTTGGGCGTGAAACGGTTGTAACTAAAAACCTATTTCGAAAACCTTTGTTTAGGGGCAAATTTGACCCCTTTATAAACAATGTAAATTTAGGTGCCATTGCTCAGAATGAGCAATGGCATCTCAATGTCCATTGTTTACAAAGAAAAATGATTTAACGTTTATAAAGACGTTATGACGAGGCTTGGTAAAAAATTATTTTTTTTAGTTACAACCGTTTCACGCCAAGCCCTCGATATGTTAATATGTTTTATAGGCATGTTGTTGTTGTTGCTCATTTAAATTATATTATTGCGAGGAATCCGCCACGGCAGAGTGGTAAGTGTCATGGATTTGGATCAGGTGTCCCAGGTTCGATCCCCAGTCGCGGTGGTCATAGTGGAGTGCCTTTTATCAAGGCACATTTCCTAGTCTAGTACTGGTTTATTTATCAAGGCACATTTCCATAGTCTAGTACTGGTTTATTTATCAAGGCACATTTCCATAGTCTAGTACTGGTTTATTTATCAAGGCACATTTCCATAGTCTAGTACTGGTTTATTTATCAAGGCACATTTCCATAGTCTAGTACTGGTTTATTTATCAAGGCACATTTCCATAGTCTAGTACTGGTTTATTTATCCAGGCACATTTCCTAGTCTAGTACTGGTTTATTTATCAAGGCACATTTACATAGTCTAGTACTGGTTTATTTATCAAGGCACATTTCCATAGTCTAGTACTGGTTTAGTTATCAAGGCACATTTGCATAGTATAGTACTGGTTTATTTATCAAGGCACATTTCCATAGTCTAGTACTGGTTTATTTATCCAAGTACATTTCCTAGTCTAGTACTGGTTTATTTATCAAGGCACATTTCCATAGTCTAGTACTGGTTTATTTATCAAGGCACATTTCCATAGTCTAGTACTGGTTTATTTATCAAGGCACATTTCCATAGTCTAGTACTGGTTTATTTATCAAGGCACATTTCCATAGTCTAGTACTGGTTTATTTATCAAGGCACATTTCCATAGTCTAGTACTGGTTTATTTATCAAGGCACATTTCCATAGTCTAGTACTGGTTTATTTATCAAGGCACATTTCCTAGTCTAGTACTGGTTTATTTATCAAGGCACATTTCCATAGTCTAGTACTGGTTTATTTATCAAGGCACATTTCCATAGTCTAGTACTGGTTTATTTATCAAGGCACATTTCCTAGTCTAGTACTGGTTTATTTATCAAGGCACATTTCCATAGTCTAGTACTGGTTTATTTATCAAGGCACATTTCCATAGTTTAGTACTGGTTTATTTATCAATGCACATTTCCATAGTCTAGTACTGGTTTATTTATCAAGGCACATTTCCTAGTCTAGTACTGGTTTATTTATCAAGGCACATTTCCTAGTCTAGTACTGGTTTATTTATCAAGGCACATTTCCATAGTCTAGTACTGGTTTATTTATCAAGGCACATTTCCATAGTCTAGTACTGGTTTATTTATCAAGGCACATTTCCTAGTCTAGTACTGGTTTATTTATCAAGGCACATTTCCATAGTCTAGTACTGGTTTATTTATCCAGGTACATTTCCTAGTCTAGTACTGGCTTATTTATCCAGGTACATTTCCTAGTCTAGTACTGGTTTATTTATCCAGGTACATTTCCTAGTCTAGTACTGGTTTATTTATCCAGGTACATTTCCGTCTAGTACTGGTTTATTTATCCAGGTACATTTCCATAGTCTAGTACTGGTTTATTTATCCAGGTACATTTCCATAGTCTAGTACTGGTTTATTTATCAAGGCACATTTCCTAGTCTAGTACTGGTTTATTTATCAAGGCACATTTCCATAGTCTAGTACTGGTTTATTTATCAAGGCACATTTCCATAGTCTAGTACTGGTTTATTTATCAAGGCACATTTCCATAGTCTAGTACTGGTTTATTTATCAAGGCACATTTCCATAGTCTAGTACTGGTTTATTTATCAAGGCATCATGTATGAGTGATCTTTCGCCGTAATATATCTGAAATATGGCCGAGCCCCGGCAGCTCAGTCGGTAGCGACGCGGGCTGTCAATCCAGGGGTTGTGAGTTCGCATCCCGGCTCGGCCAACTTTCTTTCCGACGATTGACAAAAGTCAATGCGACATGCGTCATTCGTCTTCCACCAATGGGCTAAGTCTATGAGGAAAAGCAGCCAGTTGCTTGGGAAGATTGTTGTGTGGAGTACTGGTGTGAGAAAACCAGGAAATGCATGAGTAGGTGAACTGGCCGCCGTGATATAACTGAGAAATTGTTGAAAACGGCGTTAAACCCCAATCAATCAATCAATCAATCAATCAATCAATCAATCAATCAATATATCTGAAATAATGTTGAAAACAGCGTAAAACCCTCAATACAATCAATCTTTTATTTCGTATATATTGTGTCAACCTCGGTACCCAGGCTATTCATAAAATATATGATACCCTGGGCAAATTGGCTGTAAAAATCTCGTACTCATGAATAATGTATGAGGTGATATGCAGCCGCTTGATTGACCGCATGACATAAACCTCATGCGATATGACAATTACAGTGTAGTTACGGGGGAAATCGTGGTGCATGCTTTACGAAGCGCCATTTTCAACATTTTTTCAGTCATATCAAGGCAACCATTTCAACTAACATCCTCACAACTGTACTCTACACAGCAGTTTTTCAAAACAACTGGCTGCTTTTCCATATAGAATGTTAGTCCATTGGCTGCGGGCAAATGATGCCCGTCGCAATGCCTTATGTCAAAAGTCAGAAAGAACGGAGGCCGCGCAGGGATTCAAACTCACAACTCCTAGATTGATAGTCCAAGCCGCTTCCGAATGAACCACCGGGGCTCAGAACTTAGTTATTAAAGTATTTAGTAGGACCCGACCGAGGATCGAGTTACCGACTCCCGCGCTCTAACCAAGGCACCACGAGGACGGTTTTAAACCCCCTTTCCCTCATATAGACGCTTTATGATGCCTCTGCAGCAGACAGCTTTTTGGAAAACATGGCGTCAATAGAAGAAATTGCTCAAAATGAGCAATTTCTCCTTTTTGTCACCATGTTTTCAACTCTATTCAATTATTGTACTTTTATTTAAAGAGAGTTTTTAATTTTGATCGGGGTTGTTTTTCAAAGTCGTCTACTGCAGATTTATTGCTGTGGGAAAGGGTTAAAGATACGGTAAATTATTAAACGAGCAGTCTTGATTAGATAAGGGTAACTATACAATTAATCCTTTTCCACATGCGACTTGGATACTTTCTTGTCAAATTATAGAAAATCGCTATTTATGAAAGTGGAATTATTGAAAAAAGTTGAAAATAGTGTTGCAAATGAAGTAATTGCTCATCATGAGCAATTTCTTCTTTTGTCGCCATGTTTTCAACTCTACTATTCAATTATTGTACATTCATTTAAAGGGAGTTTATAATTTGTTTCGGGTATGTTTTCAAAGTGCAATAATTGAAAAGATTTGAAAATATTGTTGCAAATGGAGAAATTGCTCATCATGAGCAATTTCTTCTTTTTTCACCATGTTTTCAACTCTACTATTCAATTATTGAACTTTCATTTAAAGGTAGTTTCCAATTTGTTTCGGGTATGTTTTCAAAAAAATCATCTGATGCAAAAGGCGTCTTACATGTGGGAAAGGATTTTCACAATTACTATTCGAGGTATCCCGATCGAAGGTAACGCATTACGATATTGGAAAAATAGTCCGCTCCGCGATTTCCGTTATTATTCCGCATTATTTAAATAGTCCGGTTTTGACGGCTATTTGGTTTTTCAATTAAAGGGGCATCGAGTTTCCAGGTAAAATGATTCGCACGAAACAGAAGGAAATGTCGATCTAAAATAATTGTTATTTAGTTTTCTATTGTGTTTCACACGCCGTCGACAAGTTCTATTGTATTATGATAAATTGTTTAAATGGATTGTATTGAATGGAGAGTAAACATCGCCTCCTATTTGAAGAGCTTTGTATCGTGAATTAAAAACAGAATAGATTCGTTATACAGTAAGAGGATTAATTCATTGGGGGAATACGAATGTACACACATGTATCGGAAAACTTGTTAGTGTGTTTGCAAATATATTGAAATGTTGCTTGCACTGTCGTACTGTCGATTATTTATTATTATCAATTGGATTAAATAATTGAAACAGGGTGTTCGATGCTTTGAAGTTTGAAAAAATTGATATCATCAATATATATTATTATTGACATATATATGGTTACTGGAAACATACAATACAAGTTGCAGCACTGTGTTTGATGCTTTGAAGTTAGAACAATTGATATTGTCAATATATATTAAAATTGATATAGAGGTCGTTATTGGAAACAGATAAGCTGTGCGCTCGACATAAATGTAAAGAACAGTGTATTGAATGCATGATTATCACGACTGCGATAATTTAAGACTTTCTATATGTTGATTGTAAACATTAAGACTAGGAACAAAAGAAGATATTATTAGTACAGTTGTGATTTTAGTTAATACTTTATTTATCAAGGAATATAAACTAAATAACTCAACAGTCTTTTTGGAAACACGAAGTTTCATCAAACCAGGGAAGTAGATAAGACTTGGATCAAACCAAGTGCTTTAATACAATAAACATATTCGAATTAATAACAGGACCGATTAAAAATAGAGATAAAAATCAAAGAACTGAAGGTACTGTCGTTCAAAAAGAAGATTACACAAAAGAGTAAATAATGGCGTCAACGAAAACCATGTCTACAAAGATACCGGACTCTACCAATCTACAAGAGTCCGAACAGAAATATCGCTGGGCCGCAGAGTTCTTGGCCGGACCCGGCGCGTATTTAGAAAAAACGGAAATATGGAGCGAGTGGTTCCCGAAGTTTAGCGAGGCGAAGAAGGACGCACTATGTAAAGCCGAGAAGGACGTGCAGGACTATCCGTTTTCACGCGGAAGAATTTTGAAGCTGATCGTGGAATCGAATACAGAAGAAGTCACAGAAATAAGTAACGTTAAGCATAACCTTCCCATTCGATAAATGGATTTGCATTAAGTGCCTTATCTGTGTTTCGCATTTTCATGTTTTTCTATTCCATTCTTTTTCCTTCAAATTAATAATTGTATTCTTGTTAGATTGTAAAAGACGATATGAATACTTGTACCATATTTACAGTGAAGAGTGTCGTGTGAGTGTGTATATCGAGGGCTTGGCGTGAAACGGTTGTAACTAAAAACCTATTTTGAAAACCCTGGTTTAGTGGCAATTTTGACCTCTTTGTAAACAATGCAAAGTTAGGTGCCATTGCTCAGAACGAGCAATGGCACCTAAATTGTCATTGTTTACCAAGAAAAATGATTTAACGCTTACAAAGACTTCATGGCGAGGTGATTACACTTGGTAAAAAAATACAAATTTTAGTTACAACCGTTTCACGCCAAGCCCGCGATATGCGCTCAGTATTACCGTATACTTCATCATAGGTTTAACCCATTTCCACTCATTGACGCATTATAACGCATCTACAGCAGCAGTTTGGAAAACATTGTTGAAAAAGAAGAAAAATCTCATCTGGTCACACTTTTTTTTCAACTTTATTCAATACGTATACAGTTATTGACAAATCCGAGCGGAACGTGATTGGATCGTGAGCCTGATTGGAACGAAGTTGGAAAGCTTTAAGACCGGAACGTTTTTTTGCGCTCTGAACGAAAAAATCATAATGAATGAACAAATCCGACCACATGAATCATTGAGCGGTTGCAACAATCTACTCAATAATTATTTTACGAAACTACTTTTGATCGAAAAAAAAAAGCGCTTCCAGTGAGCGTAAAAAAGCAATCAATTTGAACGGAACGGGGAAAAAGCAATCACAATCATTTGAACGACTGAACGCTTTAAGAGCGGATTGGAGCGGGAGCGGATTGTAACAGAACGGAACAGAGCAGAGCGTGAACGGTAAATGTGTCAATTTCATTATGTTCTTAACTGTACTCTCTGTATCTTTTTTAAAAGATTATCAATGTTTTGGTTTGTTGTTTAACAATCGTCTGCTGCAGAATTCTTATATGTGGGAAAGGGTTAAAAGGTGTGAATTTTTCGAACTGACAGGAGAGTAGCATGTTTTGTCCATCAAGGCATCCAGACAATTTTAGTTCTAACCCCAACATCATTTCTGAATTTTGATAAAAAGTTAATGCGACAAGAGTCATGCGTTTTAAACCGATAGGCTAACTGTCAGCCGGTGTCTTTGATAGACTGTTGTGTGGAGTAATTGTTCGAGGAAGTCCGGAAACAGATGGATCGATGAACTGGCCGTCATGATATGTCTGAATAACTGTTGAAAACGGCGTTCAAGAATAATCGATCCGCCAAGGCATACATATGTGATGGCAAATTGAAGACAGGACAAGAGATCTTTTCGCCCTATGTGTCCACTGAAACTAAGTTTTTTAACAAAAGGAAACATTTACTGAATTTTCCGTCCAATATTGGAGTGTATATATATATATATATATATATATGTATATGTGTGTCTCAAGCATACGTTTTTTTTAAGTATTTACGTGTAATGTTCGTCTGTATTATTGAAGTAGTTGATTAGTATACCTTGTCTACTATTTGTAGTGGCCGGCATAAATGGTGTACGGTGAACGAATGACCGGCACGCACGACAGACGGTCAACGAATGACCCGCATACATAATGTACGGTGACCGAATGGCCGGCATATATAGTGTACGGTGACCGAATACCCAGTATTTATGGTTTACGGTTAACGAATGGCCGACATATATAGTGTGCGGTAACCGAATGGTCGGGCATATATGGTGTACGGTCAACGAATAGCCGGCATATATGGTGTACGGTGACCGAATGGTCGGCATATATAGTGTACGATGACCGAATGCCCAGTATTTATGGTTTACGGTTAACGAATGGCCGACATATATAGTGTACGGTAACCGAATGGCCGGGCATATATGGTGTACGGTCAACGAATAGCCGGCATATATGGTGTAGGATGAACGAATAGATGAAATATGCAGTCTACATTGACCGAATAGCCGACATATATGGCGTACGGTCACCGAATGGCCGACATAAATGGTGTACGGTCAACGAATTCCCGGCATATATGGTGTACGGTGACCGAATAGCCGACATATATGGCGTACGGTTAACGAATGAACGACATATATTGTGTACGGTGACCGAATGGCCGGCATGTATAGTGTACGGTGACCGAATTGCTGGAATATATAGCGACGATAAACGAATGGCCGACATATATAGTGTACGGTGACATAATTGTCGGCATATATGGCGACGGTAAACGAATGGCCGGCATATAAAGTGTACGGTGAACAAATGGCCGGCATATAAAGTGTACGGTTAACAAATGGCCGGCATACAACGTGTACGGTAAACACAAATGGCCGGTGAACGAAAGCGTTTGAACCCCGCTCTGCGAAAACCAATCGTAAGGCACTGCTATCCGTGAATACCTAGATCAGCCTGTGAATCCATGCAATCTGATTTGACTCCACCCTATTTGATATCTAGTCAAAGTCGGTTTCAATAAACTTCCGTGATGGAGTGTCCATTTTGAATCTTTTTCTATACGTATAATGAATTCGATCAAGTTGGTTTTGGCAGTGCATATCCTATTCATTTTCTATACGTATCACATTAACCCGTTCCCTCATATAAGACGCTTTCTGACACCTCTGCAGCAGACGCATTTTTGAAAACTTAGTGACCAAAGAAAAGATTGCTCAAAACGAGCAATTTCTCCTTTTGCCACAATGTTTTCCACTTTAAGTCATAGGTTATCCATTCAATTATAGAGATTTTCTATTTTTTGAAAAAATATGTTAAAAGTCGTCTGCTGCAGAATTGTTGTATGAGGGAAAGGGTTTAAATTGTGAATGCATTACTTCTAGTATATCATATATCAGTGTTATTCTTTATAGATGTGATTTAACCCTTTCCCTCATAGGACAATTCTGTAGCAGACGACTTTGAACATATTTTGTCAAAAAATAGAAAATCTCTTTAATTGAATGGATGACTAAAAATGGAAAACGTTGTGGCAAAAGGACAAATTGCTCGTTTTGAGCAATTTTTTCTTATGTCAGTATGTTGTAAAAAAGCCGTCCGCTACAGAGGCGTCAGAAAGCGTCTATATG
Source organism: Serripes groenlandicus (assembly GCA_031761405.1). NCBI lineage: Eukaryota > Metazoa > Mollusca > Bivalvia > Cardiida > Cardiidae > Serripes > Serripes groenlandicus. Next base: position 9,820,362 of record JASEVX010000012.1, read on the forward strand.
AGAGAAAGGGTTAATAATGTTTTTGGCTGTAAATTGACTATTCATAATTGTATATAAACATGTAATTATAAACAAATCGTTCATTTTGTTGACATAGTCGAATCTCTTTTTGATTTTCTTTATTCCTCTAAGTTATTTTAACCACACATGTTAACCAGTACATGTCTTTCTTATGAGGCGTGTGAAGATTACACCTAACACAGTGTTATGTGTTAGGTGTTACTTGTACATGTCATTCTGCCAGGACGTATGAACATTTCTGCAAACACTTTTTGCCACAATGAAGTCTTCTGCTTAAGAGGCTTCCGAAAGCGTCTAAATGGGCAGTCCCGCGAGAAAACCAACATTGTGCACTCTGCGTAAAGTATAGACCCGGATCAGATAAAGCATGCCGCGCGGGCTAACACGGACATACACTTTTCGCCTCCTGTGGATTTTCTGTTTCAGGAATCATTACTCTATACCTCTATCCCTCTGAGGCGGAATGTGTAGGCCCGGATTAGCCTGCGCGGACTGCGCAGGCTGATCTGGGTCGATATATTACGCAGAGTCCGTTATATTGGTTTTCTCTTGGAACGGCTCAAATTTATTATGCTATCAATCCCGATTATGGTCTCGGCATTATGTTAAAACTGTTTATCTGATTGTATGAGTCTTGAACATTTTGCTTCAATAATTACCGAGGAAAAGAATGAAATTTCTTTAAAACTAGAAGTATGGTTTTGATATAGAGTTGAAAGCATTTAAGGGAAAGGAGATATTGTTTGTTTAGAGAAATTGCTGGATCGATACATTACGCAGAGTCCATAATGTGGAAAAGGGTTCAGGGTATACACAAACGGATCGAAATGTAATACATTATCGTATGTTAGACTTATACTACGTTAGCGATCTACTCGTATTACAGGATATTCTTTATGGATAGCGCATCTAGTGATTTGGGGATTAAAACCCTTTTTCACATACAGACGCTTTTTGACGCTTCTGTCATCGACGAATATTGAAATCAATGCGACAAAAAAGAGACGCATTTTGACGCTTCTGTCATAGACGAATATTGAAATCAATGAGACAAAAAAGATACGCATTTTGACGCTTTTGTCATAGACGAATATTGAAATCAATGAGACAAAAAAGAGACGCATTTCGACGCTTCTGTCATGGACGAATATTGAAATCAATGAGTCAAAATAGAGACACATTTTGACGCTTCTGTCATCGACGAATATTGAAATCAATGAGACAAAAAAAATAGATACGCATTTTGACGCTTTTGTCATAGACGAATATTGAAATCAATGAGACAAAAAAGAGACGCATTTTGACGCTTCTGTCATAGACGAATATTGAAATCTATGAGACAAAAAAAGAGACGTATTTTGACGCTTCTGTCATAGAAGAATATTGAAATCAATGAGACAAAAAAGAGACACATTTTGACGCTTCTGTCATAGACGAATATTGAAATCTATGAGACAAAAAAAGAGACGTATTTTGACGCTTCTGTCATAGACGAATATTGAAATCAATGAGACAAAAAAGAGACACATTTTGACGCTTCGGTCAACGACGAATATTGAAATCAATGAGACAAAAAAGAGACGCATTTTGACGCTTCTGTCATAGACGAATATTGAAATCTATGAGACAAAAAAAGAGACGTATTTTGACGCTTCTGTCATAGACGAATATTGAAATCAATGAGACAAAAAAGAGACACATTTTGACGCTTCTGTCATAGACGAATATTGAAATCAATGAGACAAAAAAAAGACGCATTTTAACGCTTCTGTCAACGACGAATATTGAAATCAATGAGGCAAAAAAGATACGCATTTTGACGCATTTGTCATAGACGAATATTGAAATCAATGAGACAAAAAAGAGACGCATTTCGACGCTTCTGTCATGGACGAATATTGAAATCAATGAGTCAAAATAGAGACACATTTTGACGCTTCTGTCATCGACGAATATTGAAATCAAAGAGACAAAAAAAAAATAGATACGCATTTTGACGCTTTTGTCATAGACGAATATTGAAATCAATGAGATAAAAAAGAGACGCATTTTGAAGCTTTTGTCATAGACGAATATTGAAATCAATGAGACAAAAAAGAGACACATTTTGACGCTTCTGTCATAGACGAATATTGAAATCAATGAGGCAAAAAAGAGACGCATTTGGACGCTTCTGTCATAGACGAATATTGAAATCAATGAGACAAAAAAGAGAAATTGCTTAAAATGAATTTTGTCTCCTTTTACCACAATATTTTCACCTGTATTTAACTATTTTTCTTTGATTAATACGAAAAAACCAAACATAAATGAATTTTTTCGCTTATAGGTAACAGGTGTGAGATTTTTTTTTTTTCCTTTTTTTTTTCTCAATAACCCATGAAGCTTTCTGAAATGAAACTGGAAAAATCCATGGGGGCCGCCATTTTTGATATGTATAAAAAGCAGACGTAAAACACAGAAAATTATTGTCGGCTTTTTAATCTTTTTTTTTTAAATCGGTATTTTGGGTATGTATAAAATGAGCAGAAAAACACGGATTGAAAATTATTGTCGTCTTTTTAATCATTTTTTTTAAAATCGATATTTAAGATCATTAAAGTGCTGTGTTATGTGGGAATTAACATTTGTACGAAAAGTTAAAAATAAATGGAATATGTTTTCCTGTTCGTCAAAAAAACGACAGCATTAGCCTTCTACGCCCGAAACTAAATTTTGACTGTATCGTAGCCAAAGAAGGACGTGACGTCATTTCCGTTACACTTCATCTTGGCGTAACGTCAATGGAGCGACGTTTCCCGCAAAAAAGTGGTATCAACATGAAAGACCCCAAATTCCTATACATGAGCTATTGACTCACTCATTCAAAGTATAATTATTTATCAAATATTGTGGTAAAAGGATAACTTTCTCATAAGGAGCAATTGTTCTTGTGGCGACAATCTTTTCCTAAATCGTCTGTTGCATAGGCCTCAGAAACCGTCTCTAATAGGGAAAGGGTTTAGCAGAAATGTGACCCCTTACATAATTTGTTGCAGTCATATTGACTGGTTGAAAAAGGCAGTCGCCAGGTGGCATCAGAAAGGGGCTGATCTATTTGCTTCTTTACCATAATGCTGGTGATCGATTAAGGATCATCTTGGCCCTCATGTTTTAACCTCGTTCATTATAAATGTATTCCTTGATTTTCTGAAAGTCTTTACTTTATTATTTTCTGTTCAAATAATAGACAACAGTAATACGAATTCCAAATATGTTTTGATAATGCAAGAAACATGACATTAACATTATTATTGTCTAGTCAATTACTTATAAATCCTTTTTTTATGGCCAAAGTATGCTTTTTAATTTTTGTTTATAATTATCTTGCGTTTTTTCGTAAATAGGTAGCACCTATAGATATATTAGGGATTGTCCGCAATTATGCAAGGGTGTCGGCTGATGCAAACCCGTTGTATGTGGTAGTTTGAAACGTATTTATTTACCATAAATATACACATTCTATGACATAAAAAAAAAACCAAATATTAAAACATGTGGATTGAATTGAAAGCTTAAAGCATTTAGTAATTAACTCGATTACATTGAGAAAGTTGGTACATGATATGGCGATTCTAGTTTTTGAATAAAAGTAAAATGTATGTGGTAAAGAGTTTATACATCGATGTACAGTGATGGCAATGTGCTCGCACTGGTTTTAACCCTATCCCAAATATAGACAGACGCTCTGTAGCAGACGACTTTTGAAAACATTTTGGCAAAAACAGAAATTGATCATAATGAGCAATTTTACCTTTTGCCACAATGTTTTAAACTCTATTTAATTATTAAACTTTCATTTATAGAGATTTTCCATGTTTTTGTCGAGATGTTTTTAAAGTCGTCTGCTGCAGATTTTTTGTATGTGGGTAAGTGTTAATAGAACATGTACTGTACATATTCATGTAAGAAAAAACACGATGTGTCTCTGACTAAGTAAAAACACGATGTGTCTCTGACTAGGTAAAAACACGATGTGCCTCTGACTAAGTAAAAACACGATGTGTCTCTGACTAAGTAGAAACACGATGTGTCTCTGACTAAGTAAATACACGATGTGTCTCTGACTAAATAAATACACGATGTGTCTCTGACTAAGTCAATAAACGATATGTCTCTGACTAAGTAAATACACGATGTGTCTCTGACTAAGTAAATACACGATGTGTCTCTGACTAAGTAAATACACGATATGTCTCTGACTAAGAAAATACACTATGTGTCTCTGACTAAGAAAATACACGATGTGTCTCTGACTTAGGAAATACACGATGTGTCTCTGAATATGTAAAAACACGATGGGTCTCTGACTAAGTCAATACATGAAGCGTCTCTGACTAAGTATATACACGATATGTGTCTGACTAAGGAAATACACGATGTGTCTCTGACTAAGTAAATACACGACGTGTTTCTGACTAAGTAAATACACCATGTGTCTCTGACTAAGTAAATACACCATGTGTCTCTGACTAAGTAAATACACGACGTGTCTCTGACTAAGTAAATACACGATGTGTCTCTGACTAAGTAAATTCATGAAGTGTCTCTGACTAAGTAAATACACGACGTGTCTCTGACTAAGTAAATACACCATGTGTCTCTGACTAAGTAAATACACGACGTGTCTCTGACTAAGTCAATATACGATGTGTCTCTGACTAAGTCAATACACGATGTGTCTCTGACTAAGTCAATACACGATGTGTCTCTGACTAAGTCAATACACGATGTGTCTCTGACTAAGTCAATACACGACGTGTTTCTGACTAAGTAAATACACCATGTGTCTCTGACTAAGTAAATACACCATGTGTCTCTGACTAAGTAAATACACGATGTGTCTTTGACTAAGTAAATACATGAAGTGTCTCTGACTAAGAAAATACACGATGTGTCTCTGACTAAGTAAATACACGATGTGTCTCTGACTAAGTAAATACCCGACGTGTCTCTGACTAAGTAAATACACGATGTGTCTCTGACTAAGTAAATACACGATGTGTCTCTGACTAGGTAAAAACACGATGTGCCTCTGACTAAGTAAAAACACGATGTGTCTCTGACTAAGTAGAAACACGATGTGTCTCTGACTAAGTAAATACACCATGTGTCTCTGACTAAATAAATACACGATGTGTCTCTGACTAAGTAAATACACGATGTGTCTTTGACTAAGTAAATACATGAAGTGTCTCTGACTAAGTAAATACATGAAGTGTCTCTGACTAAGTAAATACACGATGTGTCTCTGACTAAGTAAATACCCGACGTGTCTCTGACTAAGTAAATACACGATGTGTCTCTGGCAAAATAAACTATAACTGTAACCCCACTAGTATTACGTTAAAGGTGCCTTTATATCGATACGAAAAATCAATAAGACCCCATATCGCCGACGTGGCTCATATTTGTATATCGATTAACCTCTGCCATGTACGGGTAACGTCACCATCAAATGTACACATGTAAACACAGTCTAACTCGTTACTTCGATTTAGAGCTCGGGACGATTCGTGAATGTTCTACGTCACACTTACGCTACAAACAAACAAACACAGTCGGCAATCTTCGGACTAACCCGTTTATTCGATTTAAAACTTGGGAAGGTTCATGCATGTACGCTACATACATAAGCACAGTCGGCAATCTTCGGCCTAACCCGTTTATTCGATTTAAAACTTGGGAAGCTTCATGCATGTACAACGTCACACTTACGCTACATAAACAAACACAGACGGCAAGCTTCGGGCTAACTCGTAAATTTGATTTACTACTTGTCCAACTATCATTTCACCAGCGATTCATACTAACCCCGCAACGCTGAGCGCCAAGGAGGGAAAGCAATTGCTACCATTTTTCAAGTATTTGGAAAATCCAACCAGGGATCGAACCCGTGATCTCTCGCACCGAGGCGGACGTTCTACCACTTCACCATATAGGCGGGCGAGAAAAGGTGTCTTATTTGGTCTCCGTTTCGGAATGATAGTGGGGGCTACGCGTTTGACAGCTTTATTACATAACAGTCTAGACATATTTCAATATTTGATACTTTAATTAACAACACGTAAACGCTTTTTGACGCCTCTGCAGCAGACGTTTTTTTAAACAATTTAAAGGAGGAAATGTTCATATTGAGCAAATTCTGCTTTTGCAATAATGGTTTTAACTTTATTCAATATTGTTTCTATCATTTTAAGAAATGTTCCATATTTTCGCAGACATGTTTTCAATGTCGTCTGCTGCGGATTTGACCGAGCCCCGGTAGTTCAGTCGGTAGCGACGCGGGCTGTCAATCCAGGGGTTGTGAGTTCGAATCCCGGCATGGCCAACTTTCTTTCCGACGATTGACAAAAGTCAATGCGATATGCGTCATTCGTCCTCCACCAATGGGTCTATGCGGAAAAACAAGCCAGTTTCTTGGGAAGATTGTTGTGTGGAGTACTGGTGTGAGAAAACCAGGAAATGCATGAGTAGGTGAACTGGCCGCCGTGATGTAACTGAGAAATTTTTAAAAACGGCGTTAAACCCCCAATCAATCTGCTGCGGTTTGTTGTATCGGTAAAGGTTTAAATACTTAAGTATGTGTGTATATGGACTTACTGAACGACGCGCTTAATTGACGGGAACAAATTTGGTTTTCAATGCAGAAACGCATTTGAACCGTTCCATGAGAAAACAAAACCATTATAGACTCTACGTAATTTTTCGACTCAGATCAGGCTGTGCAGTCGGCGCAGGCTAATCCGGGCCGTCACATTCCGTCTCAGGGGGGATATACGTATAGAGTAATCATTCCTGAAACAGAACATCCACAGGAGGCGAAAAGTGTCTGTCCGGGTTAGCCTGCGCGGCATGCTTAGGCTGATCCGGGTCGGTACTTTACGCAGAGTGCACAATGTTGGTTTTCTCGCGGGACGGCTCATTTGTTTATGCCTCATAATTTACCAACCGTTTCGGTGGCGGAGTGATAGAGCGTCCGCCTCGGGTGCGGGAGGTATTGGCTCTCCCTTAGGATTGTGGGCGTTAGCTTAATAAGATTGACCAAAGGTGCCGGGTTCGAGTCCCTTGAGAAGCGGGTTCTGACTTAGGGATTTTTCCACACAAACGGCGGGAGTACTGGTTAAGCATCCAGGGAGCAGACATCGAGCGTGACTAATATAAAGTTGACAAGCTTATTTCACAATCAATCTAAAATGAATTAGTATTAAATATTTAAATGGTCAGAAACCAATAGATTCTCGAAATCGAACAATTTAGAAGTCATTTTATAAGTATAGAATTTAGAAGTCATTTTTTTAAGTATATAATTGGTTAGCGTCGGGGGTTTCGAAACTGGGTGTCCCGGGTTCGATCCCCATTGCCAGCACTACGGTCATGGTAGAGTGCCATTGGGCAAGGCACATTTTCTAGCCTAGTACTGGTTTGTTTACCCAGGGATCATGAATAAGTGAACTGTCACCGTGATATAATTGAAATAATGTTGAAAGCGGCGTAAAACCCCAATAAATAAATAAATAAATAAATATAGAATTAAATTCTGAACACAGAGATCGTTTAAAGAATATGATTTCGGGCATGGTCTCCCGCTCCCTAGGCGGTCGCTCTAACGCTCCCTACACCACCAAGGTTGTAAAAAAGCATGCATTCAGTGGTGAAATTGTCAAACGTCGGCAAGAATGTTGGCAAAGATTGGGTTCGAACTTATAATCCCTGGGCTGACAGTCCGCTGTGCTACCGACGATACCGACAGAGCTACCGGGTTTCTGTCTACGTTTTACTGGAACAAGATTGTTTGTCGTGAATACATCGAGGGCTTGGCGTGAAACGGTTGTAACTAAAATTGGTATCTTTTCACCAAGGTTAATCACCTCACCATAAAGTCTTTATAAGCGTTAAATCATTTTTTCTTGGTAAACAATGGAAATTTAGGTGCCATTGCTCGAACGAGCAATGGCACCTAAATTTGCATTGTTTACAAAGGGGTCAAAATAGGTGTTTAGTTACAACCGTTTCACGCCAAGCCCTCGACATGTTCTATAATAGCGTTTGTTGAACGCTAGCCAAGTGTTTTTTATATTTTTGTGTAAGTCTTTTATCAACTTTTATCAATGACATGTACTCGTGTTTTTCATTCAATATTTGTTATTACAGAATAAATACATACAGTACATTGTTTATATATTTTGTTGTTCGTAATGTACAAAGAAGATCAAAGAATGATTGAATTTTAACTTTCATCACACGAAAACCGAGGGCTATACTCTGATAGATGGATTGAGGTTTTACTGCCGTTTTCAATATATATTCAGTCATGTCACGCATACCAGTACTCCACATGACATACTTTCAAAGCAACCGGCTGCTTTTCCACATAGACTGTTAGCCCATTTGTTGGAAGAAGAATAACGCTTGTCACAATATCTTTTGTCAAACGTGGGAAAAGAAATAGGCCAAGCTGGGGTTCAATCTTCGAGGTTACCAATCAGGTTTTGTTTTATTGGGGTTTAACATTCTCATGATCCCTGGTAAATAAACCACAGTACTAGGCTAAGAAATGTGCCTTGCCTAAGGGCATTCCACCATGGTCGTCGTGCCGCGATTACGGATCGAACCCGGGATGCCCGGTTTCAAATTCACGATGCTAACCACTCGACCACTCAACCACGTCGCAAATTCTGAGCAGCTGCAGAGGTCTCGGTGGTGTTGTGGAAGAGCGTCTGCCTCGGATGCGGCAGGTCGCGGGTTCTATACCCGGTCCAGTCATACGAAAGACTTTAAACGTGGTATCAATGGTTTTACCTCATTGGCGCTCAGGGTTCGGGGCTAAGCATTGCGACTCTGGCTCGCAGGTGTCAGGAAAAAATGACCAGTAGTACTGGCAACTTACCCAGGAAACGCCGTGATAGAAATGAAAAAAATTGTCTCTATCATCTCCATAGTTGTTTTTTTAAGAATGCGGTCTGGATTTACGTCACTTCCGGGTTGAGAGCACCTGTTAAAAAATATCTTCTTAAAATGGGCGGTGCGTGAGAAACGGTAAATCACACAATTTCAATCGTCTATAACACCCCTCGTAGTGGAAATATTTTGGTCGCGACTGAAGCACCAGTTTCTATGTAATAAGAACTTCTTAGTTATTAAGTTTCGTTGTCTTTGTTGAATCGGTTTCACGTCTCCTTTAAGAGCTGCATAAAACACCATACAAACATAACAAACAAAGCAGAGGACTTTGTTCTGAGCACGGACCTAATTTTCTGAGCAGAGATAACCCTTTAAGAATTTTATAGTATCGGGATCTTTTTAAAGATCTTATTAGCGATCAGTAATACTCCAGATAGGTCAGTATGCACCATAGAACACTCCAACCATGATAGGAAACTGTCATGATAAGAAACTGTCATGATAAGAAAATGTCATGACCGAGTGGTTAGTGTCAGAGATTTGGAACCGAGTGGCGCGACGATCACGGTGGTTTTCCCTTGTGAAACCGTCGTCGTGATAAATACTAAAAAAGACTATATTCTCTATACGCTATGATAAAAATAATCGTAATGGTAATTTGGGGAATCCCGCACGTGTTACTATAACAAGCCCCGCTAAACGTCCATATAGTGTTATAATAATGACAAGGTGTGCAACGGCATCTTACCACCTTGCTCGATTCGGGCAATAATTTCCGCACAAACACGTCAAAAACGACCTGGTCATTATTATTACATTATGGACGTATAGAGGGGCTATTTATAGTAACACGTGCGGGATTCCCCAAATTACCATTACACTAATTTTATCATAGCGTATAGACAATATAGAGAGACGCCTGTGTTTAAAACAATAACAAACGTATCATGACATTCTCCGTTCGCAATCTAGTCATACAAAGATCCCTCTAGAGGACGGCAACCTACATGTACTTTCAGCGCTTTGATCACATTAATCTGTGTCGCGTGAAAATTACTCCGCTAAGTACTATTCGACAGTATTTATTTATTTATTTATTGGGGTTTTACGCCGCTTTCAACACTATTTCAGTTATATCACGGCGACAGGGGACATGATCCCTGGGTAAACAAACCAGTACTAGGCTAGAAAACGTGCCTTGCCCAAGGGCACTCCACCATGACCGTAGTGCCGCGACTGGGGATCGAACCCGGGACACCCGGTTTCGAAATTCCCAACGCTAACCACTCGACCACAGCGGATTCCTTGTTTCGACAGAGCTGCCTGTGTTATTAACAACTTAGTAGCTCTAACAAAATCGTTCACTAATTCTGTAGTTTGTTGACTCTGGAACGGATGTCTGTCGACAACCGACCAACAAGCGAAGACATGTGACATCTGTCCAGCTCGTATTTGAAGTTTTGATTCCAGTGCAAACAGTGAAGACTCGGGTGAGCCTGTGCATCCGCACCCGAGCCTTCACTGTTCTTCAACATGTAATAATTCCCTATATGCAAGTCTCGCCAAGCTAGATTTACATAGAATCAGTATGTGTTCTCACACCTTATATTAATAATACTCTTGATTGTGCTTTCTATACCTGTACAATTAGTACATAGGATAGTATAAATTCCAAACGCTTGAACCTATTTCTAACAAAAAACGCCTAACGTTCTACGGTTTTAGATGCTTGGGCTCTACCTTTGTGCAAATATTGAGTCCAATTGATAACATTCGTGTAATTCCTCGCCATAAGATAAGGATCGCAATGTTGTGAAAGACGTTTAATTTATGTCCATTGTTAACCATGGCTGTTTTACGCGTGTGAAATTATCGATAAATCAATTGCAGGATAAAAAATTCATAGGATTTAAGAATAAAATCTGAGCATTTCAACTGTGATAGCACCAAACCGGAAATAGAGATCCGAATGATTGATGATGTGAATGAAAAGTTTTCTGAAAGAGCTGAGGCATCAATACTCTTCCATGTGTTTAAGGATTCAATCTTTAAAGTACGTGTTAATGAACTCCAAATGGAGATAAACAAAACATATCTTTAAAAAAGATATGCGGCGATCAATGTGAGAAAACACAAAGAAATATAATATGCGCATTCAAGGCCGAGAATACGTCACATGACTGGAGATTACGCGAGGCTCCCAAGAGGTGTTTAAGTTTCAATTGACGATAAATAACTGAAAAGTTATCACGTTTCAAAAATAATTAATGATTAGCTCTTAAATATTTTATTTCATACGTTTCCACTGATTTTGTTCACTAAAATTTATTTCTTAAGGACAACAATTAAAGGTTAGTATGCAGAACATTTCATTTTAAAACTTCACCTTATTAGTGCCTCTCGTAGGATCGCCAACTTAACTATAAACCAATCAAAACGTTTCATTTCCTTTATTTCTTCGACATTATTCATTAAATACAACATTTGATTGGTCTACAATCTAGATCATTTGTTTAACATCTAGGTAAAAACTGAGGTTAAACAGCTATCGCCGAAAAAATTGAAATGTTGAAACTTCTGCAAATATTGCTAATAGTTTAATTTCAACACGGTACAGGCTATACGCACTAATGCTTAGTATGACAAAGATAGCCTTCTAAAACATTGAAAGGGGAATGTCGGTAAATTGTCTTGTTTTTCTTGTTAAAAACTGTACTAATATCCCGACCTAATCACAGCTTAAATGTGCTGAACTCCAGATGGAGATCAAAGTTTTGAAATGTTGAAACTTCTGCAAATAACTTTGGCTTACATGGTATGTCTACCCAGTAAATAAAAGCACAGCAGTGCTGACGGCCTGGGGGCTGCTTGAAGATTGGATATTTCGACGCATGGGCCCTACGGTCCCCCGGTTAATCCGCCACTGTATATTTCACGTGACTTCTTTCGTGGGGTGGGGGGAGTCGGGCACGGGCCCTATAGGTCCCCGCTAAAGCCGCAACTACATTTGCAATTAATTTTTCACTGATGTTCCAACAACATTAAAATGATATTTATGGGGAGATCCTAATCTTTTAAATGCAGTTTTGTTGAATCCATGATGAACTATTTTTCTCGCACAGTTTCTCATGTGTTGTTTGGTGCTAACAGCAATTGGCAGACTGCCAACTTTGGAAAAAAATGGTATTACTACTATGACCAGGGGCTAAAGCCCCAGGCTAAAAATTGGCACAAACGATCACCATTTAGTGAAATTATTACTCTAATTTTCCTCAGAATTATGATTCTAATATTTCAAGACAACTTTTGAACAGTTTTAAAACGTTGACTTAACTATCTATACTCTTGAGTTTAGCATTTTTAAAACACCCAGTATGCACTGTTCAATGCAAATGTCCGGCAGAAAACAGTAGTCATTCAATTTATTTATTTATTTTATTTATTGGGGTTTTACGCCGTTTTCAACAATATTTCAGTTATATCACGGCGACAGTTCACTTATTCATGATCCCTGGGTAAACAAACCAGTACTAGGCTAGAAAATGTGCCTTGCCCAAGGGCACTCCACCATGACCGTAGTGCCGCGACTGGGGATCGAAATCCCCGACGCTAACCACTCGACCACAGCGGATTCAGTAGTCATTCAAATGTCAGCTTGTTCAACTCTCGTGCGAACCGTTACAAGCCATGAACTACAGAACTCGTGCTTAACTTAGGAAAGATATGAGCAGTTCCACGGGAAAACCAACATTATTTGTTTTTGCTTTATGATCGACCCTGATCGGCCTGCGCAGTCTGCACCGGCTTATCCGGGCCGACACACTCAGTCTCGGGGGTATAGAGGTATAAAGTAATGATACCTGAAACAAACAATCCATATGAGCGGAATTGTGTCTGTCTGGGTTAGCCTGCGCGGCATGCTTAGGCTGACCCGGGTCGATATTTAACGCAGAGTCCACACTTTCTCATGAAATTCCTCAATTATTATCCTAGTTCTTTACATATTTCTATTACATACTCAACAATATGAACTGCTTGTGTAAACATCGAAACACTATGGAATGGGATTAAATCCATATGCAGACTGTTTTTTGAATGATTGCCGAGCCCCGGTAGCTCAGTCGGTAGCGACGCGGGCTGTCAATCAAGGGGTTGTGAGTTCGAATCCCGGCTCGGCCAACTTTCTTTCCAACGTTTGACAAAAGTCATTGCGACATGCGTCATTCGTCTTCCATCAATGGGCTAAGTCTATGTGGAAAAGCAGCCAGTTGCTTGGGAAGATTGTTATGTGGAGTACTGGTGTGAGAAAACCAGGAAACACATGAGTAGGTGAACTGGCCGCCGTGATATGACTGAGAAATTGTTAAAAACGGCGTTGAACCCCAATCAATCAATCAATTGTGTAAACATCGAAATAATATGGAATGGGATTAAATGCATATGCAAACTGAATGATTAATTACTGTTCATGGCGTTTGTGGTTTTTCCCCTATATATAGGATCTGACATGAGTTGTCATTTTATATAAATTGTATTAAACGAGTTCAAGAAATTAGTTATTAAGCGAGCCTTTGGCGAGCTTAATAACACATTTCTTGGACGAGTTTAATAAAACTTTATGAAATGACAACGAATGTCAGATTCTTTTTATCACATGACAAAGACAAAAAGAAAATCGTTTTTTTCGCTGTCAGAAAATAGTCCCAACATGTAATACTGAATAGATTGTTAACTAATCACACACACAAATATATCTTCATGACCGGTAATGGTCCCCTCAACTCGTCCATCAATCGTGACGTTTATGTTTACCGGATACACGTTCTCAGCCATTTTCTAAACATTCGCGGATGAATACACAAATAGAGAATCGGTCATGTTATATTACACGTGTCATATATAAAGAAATACGTAATGGGTATACATCGGATACATGCATTGTCATGTGATAACATCTAATATCTCAAACAGCTGGTGGTGATTCTGTATGCAAATTAGATTGGGTCCTACATACATGACATTTTTAAATTTCCCGAAAATATTCGTTAAAGGCCACTTTCAACAATTTTCCAGTTACTCCTCGGTAAGTTACAAGTACTTCTTGTCCACTTATCCTAATGCTAACCCCACACTCATGAGTGCCATTTTACTACCATAAAGCTGTAGAAAGCGAATACCATTTCATATTATGCTGTCCCAAATATACTATTTTACGCAAAAGGTTTAATCTATATCAAGCATGGCCCAGTTTAGAAACATTTAATTATATTATGAAAACAAAGAATAAAGGGAAACTAATTAATTTATTGAAATACTTAAAGAACGCAATGATCCTAAGAAATGAAGAATTGTCTGTTATGCAAAACTAATGCACATGATATATACAATATGTTTGAATGTAGGTATTTTTTGTTCTATACATATGTTATGTTTGTAAAAAAAAATTGTTTATATGTTATAGGTATATATGTTATATGTTTTTCTATATATATATGTTTGCCATATTTGTATAATTTGTAAATGGCCAAAGGCAAAAAAAAATGCCGAAAAAAAACAACGTCAATCAAGTATTGAAACTTGAATACCTACACTGACCATGCACACTTGATTCTCTCACCGACGACGGTCCCGGTAATATACGGCTCCCGTGAATACCTACACTGACCATACACACTTGATTCTGTCACGAACGACGGTCCCGGTATTAATACGCCCCTGTGAATACCAACCCTGACCATACACACTTGATTCTGTCACCGAGAACTGTCACGGTAATATACGGCCCCCGTGAATACTCACCCTGACCATAAACTCTTGATTCTGTCACCAACGACGGTCCCGGTATTAATACGCCCCTGTGAATACCCACCCTGATCATACACACTTGATTCTGTCACCGAGAACAGTCCCGGTAATATACGCCCCATGAATATCCACCCTGACCATACACACTTCATTCTGTCACCGACGACGGTCCCGGTATTAATACGCCCCCGTGAATACCAACCCTGACCATACACACTTGATTCTGTCACCGACGACGGTCCCGGTAATATACGCCCCATGAAAACACACCCTCCCCATGAATACACTTGATTCTGACACCGAAAACTGTCCCGGTAATATACGCCCCCATGAATACCAATCCTGACCATACACAATTCATTCATTATGTCATCGACGACGGTCCCGGTAATATACGCCCCCCGTGAATACCCACCCTGACCATACATACTTCAATATGTCACCGACGACGGTCCCGGTGATATACGGACCCCGTGAATACCAACCCTGACCATACACACTTCAGTTTGTCACCGACGACGGTCCCGGTAACATACGCCCCCGTAAATACTCACCCTGACCATACACTCTTCATTCTGTCACTAACGACGGTCCCGGTAACATACGCCCCCCGTGAATACTCACCCTGACCATACACACTTGATTCTGTCACCGACGACGGTCCCGGTAATATATGCCCCCGTGAATACCAACCCTGAGCATACACACTTGATTCTGTCACCGACGACGGTCCCGGTAATATACGCCCCATGAATACACACCCTGACCATACACACTTGATTCTGACACCGAAAACTGTCCCGGTAATATACGCCCCCATGAATACCAATCCTGACCATACACAATTCATTCATTATGTCATCGACGACGGTCCAGGTAATATACGCCCCCCTTGAATACCCACCCTGACCATACATACTTCAATATGTCACCGACGACGGTCCCGGTGATATACGGACCCGTAAATACTCACCCTGACCATACATACTTCAATTTGTCACCGACGACGGTCCCGGTAATATACGCCCCCGTAAATACCCACCCTGACCATACACTCTTCATTCTGTCACTAACGACGGTCCCGGTAACATACGCCCCCGTGAATACTCACCCTGACCATACACACTTGATTCTGTCACCGACGACGGTCCCGGTAATATATGCCCCCGTGAATACCAACCCTGACCATACACACTTGATTCTGTCACCGACGACGGTCTCGGTTATATACGGCCCCCGTGAATACCAACCCTGACCATACACACTTCATTCTGTCACCGACACTAGTCCCGGTAATATACGGCCCTCGTGAATAGCCACAATCTTGATTAGCAGTACATTACGTTAACGTAATGTGAAATGTTGAATTCATGAAAGGAGAAACTAAAAAGTCTATAATTTCGTGATACACGTGCGACAATGCAAATTCGATTAAAATCATTACGACTTACGCTTACAAGTCTGGTACCCGACGAACCGGACAACTATAGTATATTATTGTAATGGTAGTAGGGGCAGGAAATCCGAAAATAGGTGCTTACATACCTGTAGTTGGAGACGTTCATAGAGGGTCAGAGGTAGTTCTGAATGAACGTATATCTACCCGACCGTCTTGAACATAGCAAGAGCATTGTTGGACTAGGTACACCTCTCTTTTCTAGCACAGATTTTGTGCTTGTGTTTACATTTAAAAATTGGAACACTCGGCATTCACAGCTTCTCCATCTCGTTTATTGTTATGGGTTATCTCCCCTGTTGATACATAACGATTTTGTAGACGACAATTTGATTGGCTGACGCATAGGTTAATCTGAGACAATCTGTTATATGCAGTCATAAGATTTATGCGAGCGTTTGCTGCTGCAGCGAAGTTTATATCTGGTTTAAATGAGATGCAATACTGTCGCCAATCGCGAAATAACCCATCCATATTCCTTAAACAGGCATTACGCAGTTATTTCCCTTTCCTTTATCAGAATATTTCCTTGAACTTTTTGACAAAGAAAGACCGGAGAGGCTTGACACAGATCTCTTCAAAACGATGTTGGTCTCTCTCTCTCTCTCTCTCTCTCTCTCTCTCTCTCTCTCTCTCTCTCTCTCTCTCTCTCTCTCTCTCTCTCTCTCTCTCTCTCTCTCTCTCTCTCTCTCTCTTTCTTTCTCTCTCTCTCTCTCACTCTCTTTGTTGCTCTCTCATTCTTTCTTTCTCTCTCTCTCTCTCTGTCTGTTGGCATTTACGAACAATGTAGGTATAGATCAGCATATGCATCTGTTCAGCCTTATCATAATCTTAACAAGTTTCCAATAAGCTTAAGCAAGTACATACTATATGCAGATCTTTACCAGACAGTTGGACACACAGACCGACCTGAATCTATACTGTTCTCACAAATAAACTTACACATTTTCCCATGGCCGGTCGCATACTAAGTTTCAACAACATGTTATTGATTGATCGATTGGTTTTGGGTTTAGTAATATTTAGTCATATCACGTAGGCCAGTACTCTTATTAACAACACGTCTTTCAAAGCAACTGGCTGCTTTTTCCACATATATTTTTAGCCTATAGCTAGAGGCGTACTGACGCTAATTGCATTGCCAAAATTCGGAATAAATAGTGGCCGAGTTGAGTTCGAACTCATCTCCAATCTCTGGATTGACATCCCGCGTCGCTACCGACTGAGGTACCGGGGCTCGGCATCATCAACCACAGGCGTCCGAATTTCTATTACAGCAAAAAATGCGAAAAATCACACAATACCTCGTTAAAAATGGTAATTTGGGAAATTGTTGCAAATTGTGACGTCAGCGCATGGCGGTAAGGACAACTGCAAATTTCCAAATATAATGACCATTAAGCTTAAAAACACCGGCGTATTTGTCGGTTGGCAAATATTGAAGTGGTGGATTATGAGAAAAATCATTTATGAACCTGTCTCTACCTGAGACCAGGTCGTTTTAGACATTTTTCTGCGGAAATTATAACCCGAATCGAGCGAGGGGGTAAAACGCCGTTGCACACCTTGTCATTATTATTACACTATATGGACGTATAGAGGGGCTATTTATAGTAACACGTGCGGGATTCTTATTTTTTATCAAAGCCTATAGACAATATAGAGAGACATTTTGAGTATTTTAACGAGGTATTGTGTGATTTTCGGCATTTTTTGCTGTGATAGAAATTCGGACGCCTGTGCATCAACAGACACCATTGAATATGCGGTTTCCAAGATATACGACATCGAGTGAACCAATTTACCTGCAAGACAGTATCAATGCAACGATGTCCCATAATAGACGGAACTGAAATTGTTGAGGAAATTGCACACGGGACAGCAGCTAGTAGACAATTGGTTTGGATAGAGTTTTAAGCCGTTTTCAACAGTATTCCAGTTATTTCAGGGCGTTTTTTAGGTAATTTACCAGTACAATCGGTCCTTTTTATCCTGACGCCGACGAATAAGTCGCTAATACTGTCCCCAAAGCCAAGAAGGGAATTCATTACTTCCATTTTGTTTAAATAGTTCGGTTTTGCCAGGTATCGAATCCTGCGTTTCCAATGTGGACGCCGTAATAAATACACCACGGAAGTGAGTTAATTAACCCTTTCCCTCATATAGACGCTTTCTGACGCCTCTGCAGCAGACGGCCTTTTGAAAACGGTGACAAAAGAAGAAATTGCTTAAAACGAGCAATTTCTCCTTTTGCCACAATGTTTTCCACTTTTAGTCATAGGTTATCCATTCAATTATAGAGATATTCTACAGATCTGTAAAATGTCTGTATCGGGAAGAGCGGTAAGAAAGTACGCCAGTGAACAAATCAACAAGATATGGGTGGAACCGATGGATGCTCCCCGAAGTATGGCAAAGACACAGGAAAAGTGCTATTGATATACTGTGTGTATAGCAACAGATAACTGCTCGCAAATAGCCCGGACACGAATAGTCCTTTATCATACTGTATATAGAAATTGAAAGCGTCATAAATCCGTAAAAATCATCGAGCCGGAACATGGTGATAATATCGATATCCCTTCTAGTTAGCGAGGCACTACGGTCATGGTGGAGTGCCCTTGGGCAAGGCACATTTTCTAGCCTAGTACTGGTTTGTTTACCCAGGGATCATGAATAATTAAATTTAAATGCGCGCTAAATGACCTTAGCTGTCGATGCGCCGTGAAACAATATACATTCATTCTAGTTAGCGAAGCTTTCCATTAAGTATCATATAATTCCAACTGGTGGTTGCTGAGAAATAGCCCGGACACTAATGTCCCTATTTCATTCTATATAGAAATTCAAAGGACCATTATTCCGTATTATTCCGTAAAAAATGCTTCAGACGGAACAGAGAAGCTTCCCATAAAGTTTCATTCAATTCTAATCAGTAGTTGTTGAGAAAAAGCCCGGACACTAAAATTCTCCTATGACAAATTATATAGAAATTAAAGTGGGAAATAACTTGTTTATAAGGCTTCCTATAACATTTTATTGAATTCAAGTCCGTGGTTGCTGAGAAATAGTCAGGACAAGAATTATCCTTTCTAAAAAAAATAAAAGGGCAAAAGTAAATAGAACCAGAATATGGTGATAATATGCACATCTCCCCTTGGTAGTGAAGCTTCCAATAACAGTTCATTGAATTCAAGACAGAAGTACCTAAGAAATAGCCTGGACAAAAGCTGGACAGACGGGAGGACGAACGAAACGGCGAGTATTAGCTGCTCCTGAAAAAAGTCGGGGAGCACAAAAACTTACCATTTCCCAAAATATGCAAAAGAAATTTGTTGAAATCAAATTTAAAACAAGAGGGCCATGATGGCCCTGGATCGCTCACCTTAATTATACAATGTACTGTTATGCAAAACACATTAAGACAATTATTCTGAATGCAACCTCCAGTGTTAACAAGATTTTCCTTCATTTGGCCTAGTGATCTATAAATTATTTTTCCTGATATGATCCATATTCCAACATGGACTAGATATCATCAAAACAACATTCTGACAAATTTTCAACTTGCTCAAAGTAAAAATGCGGCCTCCAGAGTTTGAACAATATTTTCCTTTATTGACCTTGTTTCTGACCCCCATATGACCCATATTCGAACTTGAACTAGATATCATTTAGACAAACATTCTGACCAAATTTCAAGATGCTTAAGCAAAAAATGCGGCATCCAAAGTGTTAACAAGATTTTTCTTCAGTTTGGCCTAGTGACCTAGTTTTTGACATTCTGACCAAATTTCAAGCTGCTGTAGCAAAACATGCGGCTTCTACAGAGTTAACAAGATTTTCCTTCAATTTGGCCTAGTGTCCTAGTTTCTGACCCAATATGACCCATATTTAAACTTGACCTACATATCATCAAGACAAACATTCTGATAAAGTTTCAACATGCTCAAGTTGAAAATGTGGCCTCTGGAGTGTTAACAAGATTACCCTTCAATTTGGCCCGGCATGACCCGTATTCGAACTTGACCTAGATATCATTCAGCTCAACATTCTGACTAAATTTCAAGCTGCTGAAGCAAAAAATACAGCTTCTACGGTGTAAACAAGATTTCCCTTCAATTTGGCCTAGTGACCTAGTTTTTGACCCGGCATGACCCGTATTCGAACTTGACCTAGATATCATTCAGCTCAACATTCTGACTAAATTTCAAGCTGCTGAAGCAAAAAATGCAGCTTCTACAGTGTTAACAAGATTTCCCTTCAATTTGGCCTAGTGACCTAGTTTTTGACCCGGCATGACCCATATTCGAACTTGACCTAGATATTTTAAAGACAAACATTCTGACAAAATTTCAAACTGCTAAAGCAAAAATTGCGGCCTCTGGAGTGTTAACAAGATTTTCCTTCAATTTGACCTAGTGACCTACTTTTTGACCCGACATGACCCATGTTCGAACTTGACCTACATATCATCAAGACAAACATTCTGATAAAGTTTTTCATATGACCCAATTTCGAACTTGTCCAAGATTTGATGGAAATGAATGTTCTGATACACTTTCATGAAGATTGGATGCAAAATGTAGCCTGTAGAGTGTTAACAAGCTGAAATGTTGACGATGCACGACGCCGGACAAAATGTGATCACAATAGCTCACCTTGCACTTCGTGCATAGGTGAGCTAAAAACTCGACAATTCATTAAATACTTTAATGGAACTATACAACTCGTAACAAAACGAAATGGATATAAAAAATACGTAGTTTATTAATACAAACGTGAATTACAGGATATAAAAAGACATAATGCCGAGTTGGGATATATTCATGTAAGCTACGTCATGCCAAACGGGTTCATGTGAGCTACGTCATGCAAAACGTGTTCGCGTCGCGCGAAAACATAAGACAATTTAGTGTGACAAGTGTCATTCGTCATCCACCAAAGGACTGTGGAAAAGCAGCCAGTTGCTTGCAAAGTCCGTTGTGTGGAGTACTAGTGTGGGAAAACCAGGAAACACAAGAGTAGGCGAACTGGCTGCCGTGATTTGCCTTGAAAAGTTGTTGAAAATGGCGTTAAGCCCAAATTAATTTACTTCTCCTTATCTAGTCCTCTACCGCTAGTCACATGAGTGGTTCCTATACTAATTTATGGATAGCATTGACATATATCTACCCGTATATACTAAACAAAATATTGAGATATGAATACACATAATATATGAAAATTTATACACAGATATCAAAGCGAAAAAATAAGCACATGTAACCATTTAAAAAAAAAAAAAAAAATCAATTTCAATCACTCTAGTTGGAAATTGTGTAGTTTTGAGCAATTACTGCTTCTTTCCGTTTCCAAAATTGTTTCCAGAAAATGTCAGCTTAAAAGGGTTGTGAAATAAAATCTGTAACCGTGACTTTTTAAAATCTAAAACAGATGTAACAAAGACAATTTGCAGAAAGTGTCAAAACAGTTCCCGATAACAAGCATAAGTGTAATCCGAGACATATATTGTGTTTATAATATGTCTCTGGTGTAATTGTAATCCGAGACATATATTGTGTTTATATGTCTCTGGTGTAATCTTTCTGTCAAGATGGCAATACGGATGTTGCTGATTTCGAACTGCCTTGATGCATCTGCTGCAGACAACATATCTGAAAATATTATAGCAAAAGGAGATATTCCTCAAAATAGGCAATTTCTCCTTTTGCATCAAATTATTCAACTTTATTCAAGAATTATTTTTTTCTATTCAAAGAAAATTTCCATGCTTTTGACTGAATGTTTTCTGCAGATATTTTGTATAAAGACTAAATAAACTAATACTTGTAATACTTGTAATGTAACAAATTAGAATAATCAAATATAAAATACATGTAAATAAATTTTGGAATACAAGAGGGTCATGATGGGCCCTGGATCGCTCACCTAAATTATGCAATGTGATTTCTAATGCAAAACACATCAAGACGAGTTCTCTGACAAAGATTCAAAATGCAACCTGTTAAACATGTTAACAAGATTTTCCTTCATTTGGCCTAGTGACCTATTTTAAAGGGCCATAATTCAGTCATGGTTTTCGAAAGGAATCAAGCTCTCATGGATATCTAGCTACTGAATAAGTTTAGTAAACATCGGATAATAAATGATGACTTTAACTTGTTCACAAGGTGAATTATAGCAATTTTGCCAATTTTAAAGGGCCATAATCCCGTCATGCATGAACAGATCTGGCTGGTTTTCGAAATATCAGAGCTCTCATGGATATCTAGCTACAGAACAAGTTTGGTGAACATCGGATAATAAATGAAGACTTTATCGTGTTTACAAGAAATTGTGGACGGACGGATTAAGGGCGATCACAAAAGCTCACCTTGTCACTACATGACAGGTGAGCTAAAAAGAGATTAAAATTGAAAGACTAAAGACAAGAAAGTAATTAAAACAAATTACAACATAAATATATTGCAAGGGGAATTAACGGCTGCTATCAAACATTGATGTATCCGTTCAACATACAACACATCTGCAGCAGACGACTTTGAAAACAATCATGCAAAAAAATGGAATATCTCTATAATAGTTGAAACTATTATTGTTGAAAAAAGTTGAAAACATTGTGGCAAAAGGTGAAATTGCTTGTTTTGAACAATTTCTCCTTTTGTCACACTGTTTTCAAAAGTCTTCTGCTGCAGAGGCGAGAAAGGGTTAAAACACACAACTTTTTAGGCCTAAAAATAATACAACTGCAAAGTATTCTAGGAAAGAATAATACACATGTTTAAAAACATTTTTTTCCAATTTCTTAATAAAAGAAGAAGAAGAAAGCTGATTGTCCCCTGTGAATGTCACAAATTGATATAGTGATTGAACGAATAAAGAGAATATAATCCCTTTCTTTTCCCTGCATAGGCAAACTACACAAAAAGAGTCCCTCAAAATAGCCAATTCTAGGATATCAGATGGAAAGTAAACAACTTTTCCAATATGTTTGGCCAAATATTCTAAAAATATTAAATAAATATTGTCTTATTGTACTGTTTCAAAAAATCTATGACTTTAATAACATATATGCAAATACATGTATATGGAAAATCAATACATGAAAGCAATATTATTGAATTAACCCTTTCTCTCATATAGACGATTTTCTATGTTTTGACAAAATACGTTCAAAGTCGTCTGCTGCAGAATTGGCTTCCGACCGACCGACAGACTGCCTGACCCAGTTGACTCCTATATACCCCCTCTTCTTCGAAGGGGGTATAACAACATGAAATATATCTCATTCTTTATCCCACTTAGTTTGGGATTAGAAATTCTATAACATACTGCATTACAGCTATCTGAAGGAATTACAAACAATATATAAATAGTGAGCAAGTAATAATTAATTCTCAAATGCCGATTCATCAGACAAAAACATTTACCCTAAAAACCATTTAGTTCAACATAGTCTCCTTTTAACCCTTTCCAACCAAGAGACACTTTCTGACGCCTCTGGAGCAGACGACTTTTGAAAACATTGTGACAAAAGGTTTCTCCTTTTGCCACAACGTTTTCAACTATTTTCTGTAATTATACCTTCATTTTCAGAGATTTTCCAAATTAATTCTAGATGTTTTCAAAGGCGTCTGCTGCAGATATGTCGTAAGTTGGAAAGGGTTCATCTTTGCACAAAGATCAAGTTTGTGAAGTAATAACGTTAGTAAATGTCGTGGGAAAAGGAAATTTGCATCTTTTCCCAGGTTTACAAAATCGTATTCCACATTTTTCGAAGTACAGTTGAACCTGAGCTAAAGACCAGCAATTTCCACTTACCAATAATTAATTTTCTGCATAAATGACTCTGCAAATAAAGACCAAATTGTTGTCCCCGTGAAAGGTCTTTGAACTCAAATCTCAATGTATTTCATTCGATCCCTCTGATATTTCATAGGAAGAAGATTATAAAATTAGCATACCAGGTATATTTTAATTTCGGTTAACCCTTTCCCTCATATAGACGCTTTCTGACGCCTCTGCAGCAGACGGCTTTTTGAAAACATAGTGACAAAAGAAGAAATTGCACAAAACGTGCAATTTCTCCTTTTGCCACAATGTTTTCCACTTTTTGTCATAGGTTATCCATTTAATTATGGAGATTTTCTGTTTTGACAAAATACGTTCAAAGTTGTCTGCTGCAGAATTGTCGTATGAAGGAAAGGGTTAAGTCAACAATAAAAATGAGTCATTTGCTTTTACTCATTCAAACTACATATACATATACACTAAACATGTACATACATATAAGTCATTCCACGAGAAAGAACCAACATTCTGGACTCTGCATAAAGTATCGACCCGGATCAGCCTAAGCATGCTGCACAAGCATATCCAGGCAGACACTTTTTGCCTCCTGAGGATTTTCTGTTTCAGGAATCATTACCACTATCCCCCTGAGACGGAATTTGTTGGCCTGGATTAGCCTGTGCAGAGTCCATAATGTTGGATTTCTCGTGGAAGGGCCAATATATTTACTAGGCAAAAAGCCTATACAAAGAATATCAGGCGTAATCTGCATTAACTGTTGACCTGATATGTTAAATTTTGCATGGTCCACTGTTAAAAAACATCAAGCAACAAGCTAAAAAGATAAACAAGAGTGTTTTAACAGAGACAGGTGTTTCCAGACAATATTCGAGGGTTCGGCAAGAAACCGTTGCAACTAAAATTGGTGTTTTTTTACCAAGGTTAAACACCTGGCAATAAAGTCTTTGAAAGCGTTAAATCATTTTTCTTGGTAAACAATGGAGAAAATTTAGGTGCCATTGCTCGTTGTGAGCAATGGCACCTAAATTTTCATTGTTTACAAAGGGGTCAAAATTGCCCCTAAACCAGGGTTTCAAAATAGGTTTTTAGTTACAACCGTTTCACGCCAAGGTTTCGAATTAAGACAGTTAGTAAAGGTACAACACAACGATGGATGGACAGACCAAAGATAAGAAATCTCTTTGTGTATTCTTGTCAAGGCAGGCAATTCAAAAAAATGTTTTTGGAATAGGACAAAAAATCAGTTTACCTGAAATCTTTCGACCCCCATTTCCAACTACAAATCGGCATCAGGAAACGAAAGGGTCTGTATATGTGGGAAAGGCTTAACAACACACAATCAGGTAAACAGTCTTAAACAGAGATAGAGTTTTGTAAGTGTTGGTTTCTATGACAAATGTAAAGGCACTCTGCAATAATTTAATTGCGTATGAATATTCAGAGATCAAGATAAGGAGGGGGGGGGGGTATCATTTGATGTTGTCTCATCATAGCCTGATGTCTATTGTATTCTAAAGAATTGTCTTCAAAAGATTGTTAAGCACCAATGACTGTGGATGGTCGTTTAGGTCCAACATATATTTTGGCACCAACTTTTTAGCCAAGGACATTTTGGCCAGCCATACTATTCAGAAAGGACCTTTTGGCCAGCCATACTGTTCAGAAAGGACCTTTTGGCCAGCCATACTGTTCAAAAAGGACCTTTTGGCCAGCCATACTGTTCAGAAAGGACCTTTTGGCCAGCCATACTGTTCAGAAAGGATATTTTGGCCAGCCATACATACTGTTCAGAAAGGACCTTTTGGCACGCCATACTGTTCAGAAAGGACCTTTTGGCCAGCCATACTGTTCAGAAAGGATCTTTTGACCAGCCATACTGTTCAAAAAGAACCTTTTGGCCAGCCATACTGTTCAGAAAGGACCTTTTGGCCAGCCATACTGTTCAGAAGACGTTTTGGCCCGCCATACTTTCAGAAAGGACCTTTTGGCCAGCCATACTATTCAGAAAGGACGTTTTGGCCAGCCATACTGTTCAAAAAGGACCTTTTGGCCAGTCATACTGTTCAGAAAGGGACATTTTGGCCAGCCATACATACTGTTCAGAAAGGACGTTTTGGCCAGCCATACTGTTCAGAAAGGGACATTTTGGCCAGCCATACTGTTCAGAAAGGACATTTTGGCCAGCCATACTGTTCAAAAAGGACCTTTTGGCCAGCCATACTGTTCAGAAAGGGACATTTTGGCCAGTCATACATACTGTTCAGAAAGGACCCTTTGGCCAGCCATACTGTTCAGAAAGGACCTTTTGGCCAGCCATACTGTTCAGAAAGGACCTTTTGGCCAGCCATACTGTTCAGAAAGGACCTTTTGGCCAGACATACTGTTCAGAAAGGATCTTTTGGCCAGCCATACTGTTCAGAAAGGACCTTTTGGCCAGCCATACTGTTCAGAAAGGACCTTTTGGCCAGACATACTTTTCAGAAGGGACCTTTTGGCCCTGATATAACTTAATTGATGCAAGAACAAGTTTGGTTTGGTTTGGTTACAAGTTAATATTTGTATCATAAAGGCAAATATACTCCTGTCTCCCCCTTATCTAGGTCTCTTTGTCATGACAGCATGAAGCATGAAGCGATTGACAATACCAAATTAACATTATTGTACATCATAAACTAAAATACGAAAAATGACTGTACATCATAAAGTAATGACAATATAATATTGTACATCATGAAGTGAATTATAATACAACATTGTACTTCATGAAGTAATGACAATACAACATTGTACTTCATGAAGTAAGGACAATACCATACTGTGCATCATGCAGTTAATTATAACACTGAAGTGTACTTCATGAAGTAAATTATAATAAACTAGTGTACACCATGAAGTAAATTATAATAAATTAGTGTACTTCATGAAATAAATTGCAATACAGAATGTTACTTCATGAAGTTAAAAACACTACAGTAATATTTTCATGAAGTAAATGTCAATACAGAAGTGTACATCATAAAGTAAATAAGAACACAGCAATGTTCTTCATGATTTAAATTATAATACAGAACGGTACTTCATGAAGTAAATGACAAAAAAGTAGTTGACTTCATGAAGTGAATGTCAATACAGTATTGAACCTCATGAATTAAATTGCAATACAGTATATTACATCAGTGTGCAGCATTATGAAGTGAGTGACGATACAATATTGATAAATAAAATGAAGGTTATTTTCTACAAATCCCTGAAATTTTAGTTCTGGATGAAATGCAACATAATTTTGAGAAAATTCAGAAACCAAAGACATTAATTTTCAAATTATGTTTTTTATGAAATTGTTCCTTCCAAATATCACTTCCAGCTTCTTTTAAATTTTTGCTTCTGAACTTGAACAAAGATACATAGACATTCTTCTTCATCAGCGGATTTCAATAGTTAAAAAAACCCTGAATTTCATTAGTTTAAAAATACCGAACTAAAGAAAGGTTGCAGAGACCACACTTTAAAACATCATGAGAAAAAGATAAATTGCTTATGTTAGCAATTTTTTGTTTTTCCAATAATGTTTTCTTCAATTTCTCAAAATGACTTGTCCTATTTAAAGAATACCGTATCATTCCTCAAATAATCTTAAAGCAGGCTCCAAAAATTCTATGTTATTGAAAGGCATAATCCTTTCACACATGAAGGTTGCTTCCGGACGCCTTTTGACGCCTTTTGAAACATTGTGACAAAAAAAGAACTTGCCCATAATGAGCAATTTTCGCAATTTTCTCACAATATTTTTAACTCATACTTTCATTTTTCGAGAGTATTCATGTAGATATTTTCCGTCATCTACTGCAGAATTGTTGAATGTTAGAAAGAGTTAACCCTTTCCCTCATACGACAATTCTGCAGCAGACGACTTTGAACGTATTTTATCAAAAAATAGAAACTCTCCATAACTGAATGGATAACCTATGACAAAAAGTGGAAAACATTGTGGCAAAAGAAGAAATTGCACGTTTTGTGCAATTTCTTCTTTTGTCAGTATGTTTTCAAAAAGCCGTCTGCTGCAGAGGCGTCAGAAAGCGTCTATATGAGGGAAAGGGTTAAAAGTTTCCCTAATCTACAGCAATCTAGGCAAAATATGTAAATTTTCTATTTATCAAAATATAGTTGTTGAATTGATTTGAAAACTTTATGGTAAAAGGATAATTTTGTTTAGCCAGAATTTTTTCTTAAATTCATCTGCTGTAGATGCATCTCAATCGGTCAGATGTGGGGAAAAGGGTTTTAAATCCAACAATAAATAACTTTATTTAACAGTATAGGATGACTTCGCAGGACTCTGCAGACCCACGTAGACGGGGTTCTTCGCGGATGAGATGACTCGGACGCCCATGTAACTGATGAACCCTTCCACGGTGAAACCGAGTCCTTGATCACTCAGAATCTCCTTGTACGCTTCTGACTCTTTCTCGTACTGCTGGATAATGGCTTCGGCTTCTGCGGTGGCCCTGGATTGCAAAAACACAATGACTGTTGATAGATTGATAGGGAAGTAGATTTAACTTTTTGATTATTTACGGGTGAATGTTTCCCATTTTTTTCAGTTACAGCACAACAACAAAATTCACTTATTCATGATCCCTAGATAAACCAACTATTACTTCACCGTGAATGGAGCTCGAACCCAGAACACCTAGTTCCAAAATCACACTGCTAACCACTTGACCACAGCGGAGTCCTACCATTGTGGAGTTCAGACTCTTAAGAAATCTAACTCTGAAGGCGGAACAACTTGACCACAGTGGAGTCCTACCATTGTGGAGTTCAGACTCTTAAGAAATCTAACTCTGAAGGCTGAACAACTTGACCACAGCGGAGTCCTACCATTGTGGAGTTCAGACTCTTAAGAAATCTAACTCTGAAGGCTGAACCACTTGACCACAGCGGAGCCCTACCATTGTGGAGTTCAGACTCTTAAGAAATCTTACTCTGAAGGCTGAACCACATGACCACAGCGGAGTCCTACCATTGTTGAGTTCAGACTCTTAAGAAATCTAACTCTGAAGGCTGAACCACTTGACCACAGCGGAGTCCTACCATTGTTGAGTTCAGACTCTTAAGAAATCTAACTCTGAAGGCTGAACAAGGTAAATCAACCAGCCAAAATAATCCACTCACGTGGCTGTTAACCCTTTCTCTTAAACAGATGCTTTCTGACACCTATGCAGCAGATGACTTTTGAAAACATTGTGGCAAAAGCAGAAATTGCTCATAAAGAGCAATTTCTCCTTTGCCACAATTCTTTCAACATTATTCAATATTTGTAGAGAGTTCGCATTATTTTGAATTAATATTTTCACTCGTCTGTTTCAGATCTGTTGTATGTGGGAAAGGGTTAAGGATTTTTGTCTTATTCACAATAATCTTTTGTAAATAATAAATTTTCACGTAAGAATAGAAGTATTTGCAAAAAATATTTTATGTCATTTTCAACACTTTTTTCAAGTATAACAGGGTAAGCAATTCATCTACGAAACTATTTCCTTGCTCTCTTACCTTGCCTTGAAACTATTTAACCTATCGATGAAAGTCTTAACGACACTTGACAATCATCAGAAAGAACTGCAGTGTTCGAAATTAACTTTTTTGGCTGGTAACAAGTACAGTTAAGAACATCATGAAATTGACAATCTGAGCGGAACGTGATTGAATCGTGAGCGTGATTGAACGAAGTTGGAACACTTTATGAATGGAATTTTGCGCTCTGAACGAAACAATCAGTGAAAGGTCAATTTGTCAATTTCAAAATGTTCTTACAGTTAAGAACATCATGAAATTGACAGTCCGAGCGGAACGTGATTGGATCATGAGCGTGATTGGAACAAAGTTGGAACGCTTTATGAGCGGAACGGAATTTTGCGCTCTGAACGAAACAATCATAATGAACGAAAACATCCAATCACATGAATGCTTCGCTCAATCTGAGCGGAACAGAAAAAAGCAATCACAATGTTATGAATGAGTGATCGTTTTTTGAGCAGAATGGAACGTGAACGGAACGGAGCGTGAATGGTAAATTTGTCAATTTGAAGATGTTTTTAACTGTACTTCCTACCTGCTTTGAACAGGTGGCAAAGTCATCTTTCAGGTAGCATAAGCAAGATAAACAATAACATTTGCAAGCTTTTACCCTAAATTAAATGTATCTCATGACTTGAGATTACTTGTTTAAAACCGATAATTAACGAGCCATCCAATAACAATTTTGGTGGAGTTGTTGTCTGGTGTAATGTTATGTAATCCTATCACCTTGACCTTTGTTTGTTTGATCAAATTGATAAAAGTGTGTGTAATTAAAGTGGATTAAGCAGACAGGAGCAAAAACATTGAGTGACCTTTTTTTTTCATGTAGTAAGTTGTTGCTACTGACTTTTTGGGCAGGTAGCAAGTTCCCATTTTTAGTAGCAAATCTACTATTTGCTACTGCTACTTTCGAACCCTGAACCGGGATTCAAATTCGTTACACTTGTGTTGACCGCCCTTGAAGCAGATCTCAGATATCGTGTAACATGACTAAAATGACCGTTTACCTAGCCTGTAGAATTCTGGCATCCGAGTTGGCCTTATCCAAGATGATCTGTGCCGTTGTGTCGGCTTCCCTCTTTTGTGTTTCGGCCTCTGTCAGAAGTCGGGGACGCTCATTCTTGGCAACCTGAGAATGACAATGACAAGTTCCATAATGTAGGACTCTGGCCCATTATACATACACTGTAGACTCATTACAACGCTGTACTTGGGAGCCATGGTCTTGCACAGCAATATTAACGAGGTTAAATTGATAAAGCTGTTTCAAAAATCCGCCGAGTCATTAAATAAAAAGCATACACTAATTCAATTGCAAAGAGAGTGTTTTTGGCTAAAACAAGCTTGCAAAATATATTTACCCGTTTCTTAGAAATTTGATAGATGTATCAGGGCTTGAATTTAAGTTTGCATACTCGTGAATTGCAAGTGCAAATTTCAATTTGCGTGGTGAGATTTCAGGCACCAGCAGACTTTTGCGAGTGACATTTTTTGACCGAATAATATGCATTTCTAATCGTCGATTTTTTACAGGGTTATTTCTTTGACAATTCGTTGTAATTGCAGTGATTTACAGAGTGACTAGGAGTATACTTTCAGTTTTGCAACATTTGCGGAAGTTTACAATCAATACATGTCTCGTGCGCATGCCTACTCAATGGCTCCAATATTGATGATGTTAACTGCATACATTTAGGCTAATTAGTTTTAATTTACATATCGCAAATACGATTGGCTGGAATAATTACGTGTATATTTTGGGTTTCCCAAGTTGTATTCACTACGAAGATTGAAGAAATGGATGACATCCAGACAAAATTTTGCTCAATTTTCAGAATTGGTTGTTTGTTACATTATGAAGTTTGAAATTGAGCTTGTTCGTTTGTCACACCATGACAGCCGCGGTCGCTTACAGTTGTTTCAGTTTGCAAGGTGACTGAACACAATAAGCGTAATGCGCTAACAATAATTACACCAGATATCAATTTTTTATAGATCTGTCTATTCTTGTAATATTGAAAGCGTTATGCAAACAGCCGCTTGATAACGATATCGATTTTTTTTTTACCTGTCTATTGTTGTAATGTTGACCAAAGCGTTATGCAAACATGTGGATTAATGTAATAGTGCAGTGGAGATCTATAACTCTGATCGTATTTGGTGTTTCAAATGTGAGTTTTTGAAAATTTATAATTCTATTCCCACATATTTCATGCGATAAAATTCAGGAGCCAAGCAAGACCAGTGTTATAATGAGAACAGCGGTAAAACGGAGGGCGTTATAGAGGAGTGCCAGGGTAATTTGCCTAATAAAAAATTAATTTGAGTGACAGATAAGACGGAATAGATTCAATTTTATGAATGAAATATACAGAAACACAATGTGAGTATACATTTATTTTAAGAAAAAACATTAAAATTTACATTCGGCGCAGTCTGAGACGTCAATGAAATTAAAATCGGGCCAGCACTTTTTCATAAAAAGATTTTCAAAGTTTTACTATACACAACGGAAAACAAGTATGGAAGTTTAAATTGATTACTTTCTGCAATTGTCTAACTCTAAGCTGCTGTTAGGTTGGTCCTGAAGAAACATATATTTACCGATCAGAGGTCCAGATAAGGAGGGGGTATTCAGCTCTTTTCCCCACAATGTTTCTCTTATTATTAAAGCAAACCCTATATTGTGGGTACTCAAATTAATCGTCTG
Organism: Serripes groenlandicus; assembly: GCA_031761405.1. Classification (NCBI taxonomy): domain Eukaryota; kingdom Metazoa; phylum Mollusca; class Bivalvia; order Cardiida; family Cardiidae; genus Serripes; species Serripes groenlandicus. Next base: position 9,852,692 of record JASEVX010000012.1, read on the forward strand.
ACCGAGAAACGCCCTTTATCTGGAGCTCTGGCTGATTCCCACTTGCAGATGACTTTTGAAAACATTTTCTTTTCATCTTTATTCAATAATAAAGTTCTTTTTCATATCATTGCCAAAATTATTTTGTATTCACCCTCTGCTGTTTTGTTGTACACTGAAAAGTGTTTAGCTAATAAAAACATTCTACATGCTTAGATTTTAAAATAAGACTTCTGCTTGGATAGTTGAAAACCATTCCAAATTTGATTCATTTCGTTTGAATCAAATACTTGAACACAAATTCCAAGCACTGAGTAGGGTTTTGTGGGTTTACCACTGCAGTGGTACAACCTCCAACCCACATGAGGGAAGTAGCAGGTTTAATCCCACTCCAGGTCATACAAAAGACTTTAAAAAAAAAATAGTAGCCATGGCTTTCCCTCTTTGGTGCTCTCAGGGTTGTAGGGTAAACATAACAACTGACTTGTTGGTGTCAGGATAAATGGACCAGTGGCATTGGTAACTTACCCAGGAAATGACATGATAGAACTGAAAAGTTGTTGAAAGTGTTGTAAAACACCATACAAACAAAAACAGTAGGTGTAAAATGATTTCTATAAATTCACCTCGATATCTTCTCTTGCTCTTTCCTTGCTTCTAATGGCTGATTCATATTCGGAAGGTCGTGCTATGTTGCTAACCTGGAACACATAATTATATTATGTATGAATTATACTTTTCAACAATGTGTGTTCAATACTTGTAATACATTCCACACAATCGGCGCGAGTACTGGTTAAGTATCCAGGAAGCAGACATCGAGCGTGATTAATATAAGCTTAAAGCTTGTTTCGCAATCGATTTAAAATAAATAAGTTTAAAACTACTTGTAATACATATATAATGTATGAATTATACTTATCAATAATGTGTGTTCAATATTTAACACACATAGATTACGTATCAATTATACTCATCAATAATGTGTGTTAAATACTTGGAACACATAGATTATGTATCAATTATACTCATCAATAATGTGTGATCAATACATACCAGAAATACTAACTTCCTAATTCAACTCATTATGGTTCACACAGTCTATGTGGAAAAGCACCAACTTGCTAGGAAAGACTTATATTGAGTACTGGTGTGAAAACAAGAGCTACATCCGCAAGACAGAGCACTTGACACTTCCACCGCTTATTAGTTACTCAGATATGGACTATAATGTAGTTGCATGCAAAACATTAACCAGAATTTCTTTAAAGGTGATAAGTAGGATAGGGTTATCTAACTTGATAATTTACATAGGTGTGATGGTTGGGAAGGGTCGTATAAATTTTCATTGCAATGCATCAAGTAGTTACTAAGATAAGGACTCTTAATGTAATTGCACGCAAAACTTTCACTAGAATTTCTAAATAAAATTAGAATGGAGTGCTCCGCGGAGCACGTGTGTCACCTGCACCTGCTCATTGAAAGTGTGACGAAAAGTCCGGACTGACAGACAGACGCCGGACAAAAAAAAGTAATCTCTAAGTGCCTACCATGCTACGCAGGGTCACACAAAAAGGGCCATAACTTAAATTAACATAGGTGTGATAACTGGGAAGGAAGCATTGTCAATGCAATAAATCTAGTATTTACTGAGCTATGGTGAAATATATGTACTTGCATGCAAAACCTTAACTAAGGTGTGACATAGATGCCGATGCCAGGGTGAGTAGAATAGCTCTCAAATCTCCGAATAGTCAAGCTAAAAACAGGTATATTTTAACTAGTCACTGTGACATGACAAATTGTTGAAAACAGCCTTAAACCCAACAATTCACTCTTAACCCTTTCCCACATTCAACAAAACTTCAGCAGACGATTTTGAAAACACTGACAAAAACCTGAAAAATCTCCATTAAAAAAAGTGTAATTGTAAAATAAAGTTGAAAACATTGTGGCAAAAGGAGAAATTGCTCATCAATTTTTTCAAAAGTCGTCTGCTGATATCGCGTCAAAATGCGTCTGCAGGTTGGAAAGGGTTAACTAACAGTAGAAATTCGCTGGTTTTATATTACCTGAAGATCGGTGATGTCACAGAACAGCACTTGATATTTCTCTATAATTTTCTCCCTCACTTTCTCCTGAAAGGCCCCTCTCTCGGACTGGAACTGAGACGTGTTAAAATAGCTGCATGCCTCATGTAAGGCAGATTCACCTGAGAAATATTAAACATATTTACCAATGCCTCATGTAAGGCAGATTCACCTGAGAAAAATATAACATATTTACCAATGCCTCATGTAAGGCAGATTCACTTGAGAAAAATTAAACATATTTACCAATGCCTCATGTAAGGCGGATTCACCTGAGAAAAATTAAAACATATTTACCAATGCCTCATGTAAAGCAGATTCACCTGAGAAAAATTAAACATATTTACCAATTAAAATGTTGGCGCATTTGCTGCAGAGATTTTGTTTAGATTGGTTGCATGTTTTTTTACGCAATTTCAACAATTTTTCAATAACATCAATCTTTCCTGGGTAAGTTACCAGTACTTCTGATAATTTTTTCCAGACACCAGAGTCAGTTGTAATACTTAACCCACAATCCTTAGCCAACCATAAGTACCTTTTTGATATGACCCAGCCAGCATCATCGAAAATGCGACCTCCCGCACTTTGGCGGCGCTTTACAACTACACCATCAAAGCGGCCAATTGATCAATTTCTCATTTTGCGAGAGGCTTTAAACTCTATTCCTTAATCTTACTTTGAGAGTTTCGATATAAATGTATCATGTACTTGGCCTGGGCTAAGGTGCAAATGCCCGAAGGTCAGTTTAAGTAAAATTGACCAAATTTTACAAAACTTAAAACTGTCACAAATACCTTTGGTGGTATTTAAAAGAAATTAAGCTCAAGGGGATGCAACTCTAGTAGAAAAAGAAGATGAACCAAAATTACATCTTCCACATCTTCAATTCGTCTGTATCAATTTTAATGAGTTTCTTTTACCCATTCCCCCATATAGACACTTTCTGACACCTCTGCAGCAGACAGCTTTTTGAAAACATAGTGACACAAGAAGAAATTGCTTAAAACGAGCAATCTATACCTTTTGCCACAATGTTTTCCACTTTTAGTCATAGGTTATCCATTCAATTATAGAGATTTTCTATTTTTTGACAAAATATGTTCAAAGTCGTCTGCTGCAGAATTGACGTATGAGGGAAAGGGTTAACCCCCTCTTACATACTTCTTCAAATCTGCAGCTGATGACTACAAGCAGGAAATGTTAAAGAATTAAAGAATAAGTACCCTCCCAATGTTGAATGATGGACAAATCACATTAAAATCAGACCAAAATAGTTCACTAAAAGTATATTGGATCTGACAGCACTGCATAAAATGTCATCTTGAATTCGTCCTAATTATTTAAATATTCATGAGTAGGTGCTTGTTCTGTCCAATGTAATCACAGGTTACAACCATCACCAGGGACTGCTAACAAAGGGGCACACTCGGCCATCACCGATTCTCTAATCTCCTTTAACCCTTTCCCACATGCAACAAATCTGCAGCAGACAGCTTTGAAAAACCTCTAGGCAAAAGCACAGAAATAAAAGAACAATAATTGAATAGAGTTGAAAACATGGTGACAAAAGGAGAAATTGCTCGTTTTGAGCAATTTCTTCTTCTGTTGCCATGCTTTCAAAAAGCCGTCTGCTGCAGAGGCGATGGAAAGCATCTATATGAGGAAAAGGGTTAAATATATGGTTTTTTACCTTTTAATATCTGACAATTTGCAGGCATCAAAGGTCAATTTGTGACGACATGTAGGCACTCATCAGGCACTCATCAGATCTATACGAGTATTTGCTTCTGCACCAAAGGTTAGGTCTGGTTTTAATGAGATTAGTTAACCAAACAATGGCTGTGGTGATTCCTGTTTTCCCCATTACAAACTTAACTAGAACTATCACTGAAGATGATAAATACCCCCTAAACAGCACCTTGACCTACACCATAACTTAATAAGTAAAAGGGCCATAACTCTGTAAAATAACATGCAATTATAACCCCTTTAGGATATGCACATCTCCTCTTGGTATAGAAGCTTCATGTAAAATGTTATTGAATTCCACCCAGTGGTTTGTAAGAAATAGGCCGGACAAAATATGGCTTCCGACCGACCGATCGACAGACAGACAAACCGACACAGTGACTCCTATATACCCCCTCTTCTTCGAAGGGGGGTATAATAATCCATAAATATTATTACAGAATACCCATTTTTACCTGTATGCTGGAGCACTACTTTGTACCCATCAAAGTCCTTGAAATTCATAACAATGTCGTACAGCTTTGCAGCCTGAGATTTATACTGGTAAGTAACGTCCAGTTCTATGATCACTCCGTCCTTGTTGAGACACTGAAATAATGCAAGAATGTATTGATAGTTTTGTGTTTTACGCAGCTTTCAACAATTTTTGTTCAATTATATAATTGCATTTCCTTGGTAAGTTACCAGTACTATTGGTCCATTTATCCTGACATAGTCAGTCAGTTGTAATGCTGAGCCCGCAACCCTTAGCACCAAAGAGGGAAAGCCATTACCACCATCTTTGGTATGACATGGCCATGGATCGAACCTGCAACCTCCTCCCACACCTTGGGCGGACGCTCTACCACTACATCACCGAGGCAGTTGACACAAGAATGTAAAAACTGTTATCCTTTTATTCTAACAACAAAATTCGAGGGCTTGGCGTGAAACGGTTGTAACTAAAAACCTATTTTGAATGAGCAATGGCACCTAAATTTCCATTGGTTACAAAGAAAAATGATTTAACGCTTATAAATACTCTATGAGGTGATTAAACTTGGTAAAAAAAATATTTTTAGTTACAACTGTTTCACGCCAAGCCCTCAAAATCTGAACAGCAGATGACTTTGATAACAAAAATATGGAAAATCTAAGTATAATTAATGAAAAGATTAAGAGTTGAAAACATAGTGGCGAAAGGAAAAATTGCTCATCCTAAGCAATATCTTGCCACACTCATTTCAAAAGTTGTATGCTGAAGTGGATTCAGAATGTGTCTGCAAGGATTGAACCCTTTTCGCTTTCATTCGTAATTTTAATAACATTATTGCAGGAGGACAGACCTTAAACCCCACATTAGTTAATATAGCATCATGTGAAGTCGGGTAGTAACCCTTTCCCCCATATAGACACTTTCTGACGCCTCTGCAGCAGACAGAAATTGCTCAAAACAAGAAATTTCACCTTTTGTCACAACGCTTTCAACTCTATTGTTTTATTGTACTTTCATTTAACCCTTTCCCTCAAACGACAATTCTGCAGCAGACGACTTTGAACATATTTGATCAAAATATGGAAAATCTCTATAATTGAATTGATAACCTATGACTAAAAGTGGAAAACATTGTGGCAAAAGGAGAAATTGCTTGTTTTGAGCAATTTCTTCTTTTGTCACTATGTTTTCAAAAAGCTGTCTGCTGCAGAGGCATCGGAAAGCGTCTATGTGAGGGAAAGGGTTAAAGGCAGTTTCCATTTTTTTGGGGTATGTTTTCAAAGACATCTACTGCAGATTTGTAACTTGTTGTATGTGGGAAAGGGTTAATAACACTTTCCAATATGCAAATGCCTCTACAGCAGATAAATGTTGAGTACATTGTGACAAATGGAGAAATTGCCCACAATGAGCATCTTCTCCCTTTGCCAAAGTTTTCAACTCTTTTCAATATTCATCTTTCATGTATAGAGATTTTCCATATTTCTTAAACCTTTCCCACATATAGATGCTTTCTGACAGCTTTGTAGCATGACAACTTTTGAAAAAAATGTGACAAAAGAAGAAATTGCTCAAAATGAGCAATTTCTCGTTTTGCTACAATGTTTTCAACATTTTTCAGTAGTTTTACATTCATTTATTGGAACTTTCCATGTTTTTGAAAAATGCAAATTTATAAACAAGAGCACCGCGTACGGCACAGACGCTCGACTGATAGGGAGAAAACAGAAAAAAAAAGCTGAGCTAAACAAAAAACCTTAACCGGACGACCACGCCGCCGCCGACGCCAGGGTCATGACAATAGCTCTCGTTTTTTTCAAAAGTCGAGCTAAAAAAAGATCTGTGATTTGATTTGTCAGTATTGGAACAATACGTATGACCGAAATCTCGTTTGCTTTATTCTATTTCCTGAATGTGGTCAAAATCTTGGAACAATTTTAATCTCTTCATTTTACACATTATATTAAACCTGTCCTTCATACAGAATCCTTCTGGTACTATTGCAGAAGACAACTTTTGAAAACATTGCGACAAGAGAAGAAATTGCTCAATTTCTCCTTTTGCCAAGATGTGTTCAACTCTATTCAATAATAATAGTTTCATTTCAGGAGATTGCCCAAATTTTTATTCAGATAGTTTCAAGTTATCTGTTCCAGATGTGTTGTATGTGGTATAGGCAGAGGTCCAGATAAAGTTTTACAACTCCTTTTCCCATATCTCTCTTATTATCCGACCAAACCTTAGGTTGTGTGTACTCAAAACCCAAAATATAGGGTTAGCGGGTAGTAACTAGTATAAGGATTTTGATCAAGCAAAACGCTCCTTATCTAGAGCTCTGTAAAGGTGGTAGAGTTCGCTCGACATATCAACTCTTATTATTCAACCAAACCCTATCTTGTGAGTACTCAAAAGAATCGTTTCATTGAGACATTTCTTTTGAGTACCCACAACATAGGGTTAGCGGATAAAATAAGGATTTTATAACAAGAACAAGAGGCCCAAGAGGGCCAGTATCGCTCCACGGCCATAAGGCAAAAATCAAATCTCCAAACAGCCCTGCCCCCTGGTGGCCATGTTTTTTACCAACCACCATGGCTTAAAGGAATCGTGTACAGTGTCACCCAAGGAATGTTTCTTAAAAATTATTAGAAAATTGGCCCAACACTTTCGGAGGAGAGGATATTATAAGTTTTCACTAAAGCCATTAGAGGCAAAATAGCCCCACCCCCTGGTAGCCATATTTTTCAACCAATCAACATGGCTTGAAGGAATCTGATAGAGGGTCAGCCTAGGAATATTTCTACAAAATTATTTGAATATCAGCCAGACACTTTTGGAGAAGAAGATTTTTTAAGTTTTCTCTTTAGCCATATAAGGCAAAATAGCCCCGCCCCCTAGCGGCCATGTTTTTCAACCAATCAACATTTCTTGAAGGAATCTAATAAAGGGTCATCCAAGGAACATTTCTACAAAATTATTTGAAAATCGGCTGGATACTTTCGGAGGAGAATTTTTTTTAAGTTTTCACTATAGCTATATAGGCAAAATAGCCCCGCCCCCTTGTGGCCATGTTTTTCTACCAATCAACATGGCTTGAAGGAATCTGATAGAGGGTCACCCAATGAACATTTCTACAAAATTATTTGAAAATCGGCTGAACTCTTTCGGAGAAGAAGATTTTTTAAAGTTTTCTCTTTAGCCATATAGGCAAAATAGCCCCGCCCCCTAGCGGCCATGTTTTTCGCCCAATCAACATTTCTTGAAGGAATCTAAAAAAGGGTCACCTAAGGAACATTTCTACAAAATTATTTGAAAATGGGCCTGACACTTTTGGAGAAGAAGATTTTTTAAGTTTTCGCTATTTTTTTCTTTTGGTTGCCATGGAAACCAGAATTATGGATGGATCAAAAATATTTGAAGGAATTTAAGAGAGGACATTGAGAGGATGCTTCCTATGAAGTTTCAACCAAATTAGCCGAGTGGTTAGGGAGAAGAAGTCGTTTAAAGGGAAAAGTTAATGCACGCACGATGGACAATTCGCCATGACATAAGCTCGACTGGCTTTCAGCCAGTGGAGCTAAAAACGCTCCTTATCTAGAGCTCTGTAAAGGTGTAAGATTTGGCTCGACATATCAACTCTTATTATTCAACCAAACCCTATCTTGTGGGTACTCAAAAGAATCATCTCATTGAGACGATTCTTTTGAGTACCCACAACATAGGGTTAGCGGATAAAATAATGATTTTAGAACCAGCAAAACGATCCTTATCTAGAGCTCTGTTAACCCTTTCCCTCATCGACAATTCTGCAGCAGACGACTTTAAATATGTTTTGTCAAAAAGTAGAAAATCTTGTCACTATGTTTTCAAAAAGCTGTCTGCTGCAGAGGCGTCAGAAAGCGTCTATATGAGGGAAAGGGTAAAGGTGTAAGATTTGGCTCCACGAGTCGACTCATTTCTATTTGCAAGACTACCTGTAGATCACTGAAGGACAGCGTTTTGTAAACACTTGGGAAGATGATGAACTCAAAACCAGGCGGCCCATTGTGCAGTCCCTCCGTCTTGGCCTTCTTATCTAGGTTCTTGTTGATTGTATCATAAGCTAGGCCCACTGAATAAAACAATGATTGTATCATAAGCTAGGCCCACTGAATAAAAGAGATTTAAATTAAGTCTTGCTTTCATTCTTTCCCACAAACAGAAGCTGTCTGCTGCAAATGAATTGGAATGGGTCTGTAAGTGGGAAAGGGTTAATTAAGGTAAAAAATTGGAAAAGATTGATAAAGGAATGTAACTATGTTTTAATTCATAATAGAATAGAGTTGAAAATAATGTGGCAAAAGGAGAAATTGCATGTTTTGTTGAATTTCTCCTTTTGTTACAATGTTTTCATAAGGCCTAAAAAAAAATAGGTTTGTTTCTGGTTACGGCCTGAAATAAATATGGGTCGGTAGGTAGGGATTTATTTTTTATTTTGCTATGGCAAAAAAACAGTATTGAAACCTTTAAATCATACTAGTTCTTCTCATTTCAGGTCCCAAAGGATGTGATTCAAAATTCTTCTCTCTCAGTGTTTTGATTATAAACTGCTAATAGGAGCTTGACTTTGCAGACAAATGCTTCCTATTAAAATGCTTTCCTATCGCAGAGGAATAAAAATGTCATGCTTTTATCGTTTTAGTCAAAACAAAAATTGGTCTGGGTTAAAAAAAACAGGGCGGTGTGGTAACCAGAAGCAAAAAAAGATATTTTTTTAAAAGTCAGGAATCATAATAGGTTTGATCCCCAGTCGGGACACTACGGTCATGGTGGAGTGCCCTTGGGCAAGGCACATTTTCTAGCCTAGTACTGGTTTGTTTAGCCAGGGATCATGAATAAGTAAGCTGTTGACGTGATATAACTGAAATAATGTTGAATGAAAGACTTTAAGGGGCGTAAAACCCCAATAAAACAAAGGAATCAGAATAACAAACCTTGATCAGAGGACAGTTTCTTCAGTGAAGTAGCTACTAACACTATAACCATAAGGACAAGCGCTCCAACAACTACGGCCACTGCTATTGCCTTGCTGTTCATATTGGATGTAATCTAAAATACCTGAAAAAACAACAACCGGCGAGTTAATCCTTTGCATAACAATTAACATACTTCTTTCTTTTGACGTTGCCAAGCCCCGGTAGTTCAGTAGGTAGCAACACAGGCTGTCAATCCAGGGGTTGTGAGTTGGAATCCCAGCCTGGCATTCTTTCCGACGTTTGACAAAAGTCACTGATCTGCGTCATTCGTCTTTCACCAATAGGCTGTTTAACAGTCTATGTGGAAAAGCAGCCAATTGTTTGGAAAGAATGTTGTGTGGTGTACTGGTGTGGGAAAACCAGAAAACGCATGAGTAGGTGAACTGGTCGCCGTGATATGACTGAATTTTTTTTAACGGCGTTAAACCCCAATCAATCAACAATCTTTTGATGTTAAATCCTTAATTGTTTTCTTGGTCTTCTCCTGCATTTTATTGCATACTAACCTGAGAGCAACTAGTATAAAATTGAGACAAAGATTTATTTGGTTGATGGTGGGGTGTCGCCGCTTTCAACAATTTTTCCATTATATCAAGGTATTTCCTGGGTTAGTTACCAGTACTACTGGTCCATTTAGAATTTTTTTTATAAAGATTTTGATTCATCAGTGATCTGTCCCATCTAGGCACTAATCGTTAACCCTTTGCCTCATACGACAATTCTGCAGCAGACGACTTTGAACATATTTTGTCAAAGAATAGAAAATCTCTATAATTGAATGGATAACCTATGACTAAAACTTGAAAACATTGTGGCAAAAGGATAAAACTGCTCGTTTTGAGCAATTTCTTCTTTTGTCACTATGTTTTCAAAAAGCTGTCTGCTGCATAGGCATCAGAAAGTGTCTATATGAGGGAAAGGGTTAACATACTTCTTTCTTTTGACATTAAATCCTAAATTGTTTTCTTGGTCTTCTCCGCATTTTATTGCATGCTAACATGACAGCAACTAGCATAAAATTGAGACGAAGATTTATTTTATTGCATGCATCAATATGAGGGAAAGGGTTAATGACATTCTCATTCATCTAATTGACATATCAATCATTGAATGGTTAGTTTCCCTTTCCCATATAGTCAATTTCTGATAGCTTTGCAAAAGATAACATTTGCCACAATGTTCTCAATTTTACTAAAATATTATCCTTTCAACTTCATTAATAACAATAATGGAGACATTTCCGTTTATTCCTTGGAAATATATGTTTTTCAAAGACGTCTGCTGCAGATTTGTTGTATGGATGTCAAGAGTCAAATTGTTTTGCTAGATAAACAAAATTTGCCAAACTAATCAAGAGTAAATTTGTGGATGTGCTAGTATTTGATCTTAATCTCTTTTCCATTCTACTACACAAGACAAATTAATGGTAATTATATCAACATAGAAACAATTATCTTGAAATGAGAGTCCATGTTTCTGTACTTGGAATACAATTTTATATTTTCAATGTTCGCACCCTATAGGTCTATATATACAATGCAATATGTAACATCGATATATTGAGAGAACTAGATAAAGGGAGTAAAGTGATCTTTCCCCCACAATGTCTCACTTATTACTCAATGGTTCAACTAATTACTAAACCTTATTATTTATTACAGTATAACTAGACGATTCGTTTTGAAAGCACAACATAGTGTTTGAGTGTCAAATAAAGATTTTAGAACATGAAAATACCTCTTACCTGGAGCTCTTGTTGCTCTTGTGTATTGTGTTTGCGAAATCCGCATTTCACAATACACAATGTCAATGTTTATTTTGAAATCGCTTCAATGAAGGTGCAAACATTGTGTGCAAACTATGTCCGAAGGAGGTTTTGGTTTTATGGATAGAAATTCATAAAAAACTTCAACTATTTCTGAAGGGTTAAAAACAGTCTTACCAAATAAATATTGTTTCCTTCTTTCAGTACTTTGCCCTTTCGGTATCTGCCGAAGTTCCGTTATACTGATTTGATTGGTTTCGTCGTAAAGGTGAAGGTCGAAGGTCAAAGTGCAAATATTCGGTGTATCATACTAATTACACGTTTTGTAAGAAATACAACGCATCTTTGACCCTAAGAGGACGTATGCTCTCATAGTTTTAAGTTCTAACTGGACTTATACTTGCCATATTTTTAAACAGATACTGGGTTTTCAAACCTTAAGTCATTTTTTTTCGAGTTAAAACGAAAATTTATACCCGTACATGTCTTTAACAATATTAACCAATCAGAACTCAAATACACCAAATGGCAATGCCTTTCAAAAATATCCCTTTCCCACGTGCAGCAGTACGTACCGCAGCAGTATCATTATACTTCGTTAGGCGTTTATAAGATCTGACGACACCGCATAAATGGTCCTTTTAAATTGACCCTATGTATTAAAATATCCATGAAGATGTTTCTCCAATAAAATCTCAAGATACAACATCTACATCTACATATGCAGGTTACATTGACTCAGTCACACTTGACGATATTCCACGACGGGTTGTTACTAATGCCTCAGTCACACTTGACTATATTCCGAGACGGGTTGTTACTAATGCTTCAGTCACACTTGACTATATTCCGCGACGGGTTGTTACTAATGCCTCAGTCTAACTTGACTATATTCCGCGACGGGTTGTTACTAAGCAAAGATAAAAAGTAAACGAAGATGAAAGGATAGTAAATATATGGAAACATTTACAGGTTTAAAGAAAGAAACAGATATTTTTCTCAGCTGTGTGTTCGCCTTTCTCCACACCGTGCCTATTCGGTTATGGTGGCCACAACTGGCACAGCCCCCAGGGACCACCCACAGGGAATCGCTCCTCTAAAAGTAGATATGACCATATCTATATGGAACGCCGAATCTACATAAACTCAAATATTTGAAGAGCTCTTCAAATATTTAGAGAGCTCTTCAAATAATTAGAGAGCTCTCCAATTGAATTAATGATATCATCAATTCAATTGGAGAGCTCTCTAATTGATTTGCAGACCTCTCTAATTCAATTGAAGATATCTCCAAATCAACAATTCATTTGTTGCTGTCACTAATTGAATTAGAGAGCTCTCCAAATCAATTGGAGATATCTTTAATTCAATTAGAGAGAGCAACAAATAAATTGGAGATATCTCCAATTCTTCCAAATTAAACATATCCATAATTGATTTGGCGATATCTCCAATTGAATTGCAGAGCTCTCCAATTGATTTGAAGATATCTCTAATTGATTTGGAGATATCTTCAATTGAATTAGAGAGCTCTCCAATTCAATTGAAGAGCTCTTCAATTGAATTAATGATATCATCAATTCAATTGGAGAGCTCTCTAAATATTTGAAGAGCTCTTCAAATATTTGAGTTTATGTAGATTTGGGTTCCCTCTTCAAATATTTAGAGAGCTCTTCAAATAATTAGAGAGCTCTCCAATTGAATATCTGATATCATCAATTCAATTGGAGAGCTCTCTAATTGATTTGAAGACCTCTCTAATTCAATTGAAGATATCTCCAAATCAACAATTCATTTGTTGCTCTCACTAATTGAATTAGAGAGCTCTCCAAATCAATTGGAGATATCTTTAATTCAATTAGAGAGAGCAACAAATGAATTGGAGATATCTCCAATTCTTCCAAATTAAACATATCCATAATTGATTTGGCGATATCTCCAATTGAATTGCAGAGCTCTCCAATTGATTTGAAGATATCTCTAATTGATTTGGAGATATCTTCAATTAAGTTGATTTGGAGATATCTTCAATTGAATTAGAGAGCTCTCCAATTCAATTGAAGAGCTCTTCAATTGAATTAATGATATCATCAATTCAATTGGAGAGCTCTCTAAATATTTGAAGAGCTCTTCAAATATTTGAGTTTATGTAGATTTGGCGTTCCATATATCTATGCATATATATGTTAATATATATGCATAGATAGGGTCATATCTATTTTTAGAGGAGCAAGTCCCTGTGGACCACCGACGGTTTACATACAGCTGGAAAGAACGAGTAATAAGATGTATATGTTGATATAAGCCTGTAATTTTCGAAAGTGAGAGGCGCGGGTTAAGGGTTTTGCCTTTCTAAGGTTCAATTCAGCTGGTATGTTAACGTGGTCATTGACTATCTTGATGAACACGGTTGACTATTTATACCTTGAATCTTCTGGCCGCCAGTGTTTCCCACTCCAACTGATCAACTATGTACTATTTCTACTTCATGGACCTGTATACGATCGATCAGAATTCTAGATGGGGTCGTACGATAGCTAATATGAGCCGTCCAGCGAGAAAACCAACATTATGGTCTCTGCGTAATGTAATGACCCAGATCAGCCTGCGCAGTCCGCGCAGGCTAATCCGGGCCGACACATTCCGTCCTCGGGGAATAGATGTGTAGAGTAATGATTCCCGAAACAGAAAATCTACAGGAGGCGAAACGTGTCTGTCCGGGTAAGTCTGTGCGGCATGCTTAAACTGATCCGGACGATACTTATTCCTTGCGGTTTCCTGTAGGGATGCTTAGAAATTTCGAACGAGGACAATATTTAGACCTGCCAGCGTGACCACATATCTTGATTTCTCTTTGTCCTTACTAAGTACATTAAATTAGTTAATGACTGTTAAAACATCCCTTTTACACTCTATATACATGTGTGAGTTTTACAAATTAAAAACAAAAGACAAAGGCCAGTATATTAATTGGATATGTACATTTTTATTTAAGCGAAATTCATACTGTATCTTGTCTAAACAGTAAACTGAATTGGTCACCTGCCTCATACGCTTTTTTAGTTCGATAGTATGTTAAACCGGGAACCATGAACAAGAGAAGGCACGCAGTAAATGTAATCTGTTCCTTGTACCGTGTTGGTATTCTCGCGGGACGGCTCATATAGGCATTTTTAGGGATGCATTTGAAATTCTTTTATTCCGTCGAAGAAATCCTAAAATGAAATTGGCCTTTTCAGTGATCTTATCAATTTGCGTTCTATTTTTGTGTATTTAAGCGTGGCTTAAATAATGTGAGGTAATAATGCTAGTGATGTATTTAATAATCAAACTGCAACTAACAACTAACTATGTATACAGGCACACCCACAGTGAATATAACAAAAGTTCTCAACACGTTCGGAGGTGGTCTCTATGATATCTCAGTGGCACAATAACACATTTATATAGTTACAAGAGAAAGTTGATGCAACGCATCAATATCGCCGGAAAACCATACTGAAGTTATGCATAACACTTACATTATAGTAGTTGAAAAAACATTTATCAACTGATGGGGCATATTAGAACATCATGGGTGGTGTCAAGTGAACATGTATCATAACTTGCCTGTTTTTTTTTCAACGAAGTGAATGTCCTTCATTGAAATATAATTGAAGCCTTTTATTGTCTATGATCAATCTCCATTCTAAGGTAGGTTGACCATGTACACAGCCAACTAATTATTGATCATAAACAGTAATGGAAATGCGTAATCTTGCCAATCATTAGTCTTAGAATGTATACAGTGCTTTCATTAAGGAATAATTATAAGACTTGTGAATTCCTCATACACTTTTCAAGATGTTTGTCAGAATATTTGAATTTTATTATTTATCAATAAAAACACAAAACAGACAATATAGGATTTGCATGCAATAGTACGTCATTTTACCTTTCCCCTATTAAAGTCAAAATTGGACACCTTTGCAGCAATCTACTTTTAAAACTATGAGAAAAGGGTTAAATCGCTGAAAACATGAGTTTTCCCCTTTTCTCAAAATGACATTAGCTTGGCATCCTAATTATATCATACTTTGACAAATGTTAAAATGTAGTCCAATATTTATAAATTAGACCACACTCGAAATATAATATCAGCTAAAGAGTTAAATTTCATTGAAATTGTTGTATAATTTCAAACTTAATTTCGAACATAAACTGAACCCTACAACATGTTAATTGTAATTAACATTGTAAGTCTTTACTTCCTTTTTTATAATGAAAATAACAAACTACTAATGTTTTAAAATTATATTATGATGAGCGCCCTTGTGTCAATGATGCACAACAATATACAGATCGAGAGCAAAATGCCTGTAGAGAATCTAATGACACATTTAAAATTGTCAAGGACGAAATAATTTTGTACGAAAGACCCGATTCGCGAAACGTTCTTCTTCGCAGAGTTGTCGTTCTTTACACTCTCTTTATAGGCAGAGATTGTTCATTCGAAGTCATTTTTCTATTAAAACCAGTTTTATCTCAGTTTGTTCTTTTCTTCATTTGTTTCGAACCAAATAAACATTTTAAATCACCTATAATTAACTATTTGTAAGTGAGTGTAAAGGACGGCTCTCTGCAAAGGAGATTGATTTACGCAGTCGGTATTCTCTAGTCACGTGATCAACAGTTTTAGCTTAGAAACAGTTCATATTTACATTATTAAAAGCATTCTTTACAAATCAAGACATCTCTTTGAATATGAAAATAACATTCAGTAAGTTAAAATTGCTATTAAAAGGAGAGTTCGATGTGATTTTTATCTATATAACTGTCTGATGCAAGTCTAATAGGGACTGTTTTCTCTTTGTAAATAAAACAAAAAACATAAATACGAATTCAAATAAAGAAACTGCAAATACTTAAAACATCGGAATATTTTATTTCATTTTAGATGTGTCATAACTTAGTGTTTTTAAACAAACGCAATGACATTTAAATTTGTTTTTTTTCTAATGATAACTCGTCCTCCCATGTCATTTCTGAAAACCTATTAAAAATATAAGACGCGGGCTTCTTTCTGCCCGGCGACTTATATTTAACTCAACTAGTGTTACAAGATTACAAGTTCAATCTGCGGAGCTTTTCTTATCCTCTGTGCCGCGATATCTACGCATTTCCGTATTTGCATTACAGTCCATATGGTTTGGATCTGACTCTGATATTTTGTTCATTTGACAACCAGTACATCTTTTTCACTAAGTTTTCAATATCATTATCAATTCCTGGCCACCATTAATAATTAAGAGCTAGAGCTTTCGATTTGACTATACCAGGGTGACTTGTGTGTAACAAGTTCAACACGCGATCCCCTAATTTAACTGGTATAATAAGTCGTAATCCCGACAAAAGACATCCACGATGAATATATTAAATTAATGTCTTCTATTGTGATAAGCCTGAAGTAAAGGGTCAGATGGGATCGATTCCCATCAAGTTTTCACAATTTCGAATATGACAGACGAAATTCGTTCTCTTTGCGTTTCTTTTCTTATCGTGGCGCTTGTGATCGGAAGGTGTTAAATTTGCGAAGTATAGAACACTCCATTGTCATCACAATCTTCGTCTACACTTTGTTGAAGGGGTAATCCAGATCAACAATCAACATTTGTGTTACATTTGCTACTTTTGTGTTCGATATGGTAATCGAAACCCGAGGGGTAGAGTGCATATCTCTGTACGCGAGTTGCTGTTGATGCAGAAATTCTTTTATTAGGGCTAAAGATTGAAGGTAAATGCTGTCAATCTGTTATCAAGGTAAATTGTCTACCGCACAAGTAATGATAGAACTTCTTAACATACCAAAATACAGAAATACTTTCGCGATCAATTTGCGCATACTTTTGCTCTGTTTTTGTCAATGACCTTGATATGTAAGCTATTAGGTTTTCGCTACCGCCTGGCATAACACATGATATAACTTCCGATATGCCATAAGGGCTTGCGTCTGAAGCTTAACTTACAGGCAGGCTTGTCAGGAAGGCTTTAACCCATGCTTGTGTGTTGCCTCTTACACCAGGTTGGTCTAGTTTTGTTAGAAGACTGGTATGTGGGACTCGGTCAAAGGCTTTTGAGAAGTCCAAGACGTGTTATCTACCTTATTCCAGGGCTGACATAAATTCGTCCAATAGGGTTATGAGTTGTTCTTCTTCTCCGTGTTGGCTGTCAGTAAATGTATCTTATGGTGGTCAAAGAGGGTAATCATGCTGCTTACTCTAGTAGTTAAACAGCATGTACTTGTGAGAGAGACAATAACTTTTTTAAGATTACGGTTGACAGTCTTCCAAATATCTGGGATATTGCCATTTGATAAGCATTCTCTATGAATCACACATAATAATGGGGCGCACTGGACAGCTAGCCCTTTCAATAGCCTTGCTGATATCGCGTCTGGACCTGCAGCTCTCTGTGTGTTAAGCTGTTTTAGGAGTTTCAATGTACCTGGTGTCTCGACTTCAATGTAAGGCATAATTGGTAATGGGCCTCCATCTGGTTGAGCTATAGATGATGTATCCTCGCATGTAAACAGTGATTTATATTGTTGATTAAGTATAGTAGCTTTATCAAGTGAGTCATTGCAATGTCTGCTTTTTCTTTAATAGGGGAAATGCCACAAGTATCTTTTGAAAAAGGTTTTATGAAGTTCTAGAAGAGTTGCTGTTTGCTTGGTCTCTGGTCAGGGTTTTAAGCAGGACCATCAGTAAGTCCTTCAGTGTATTTTCAATATTCTTGTTTCCCAGTTCTTTGCGCTTCACCTCATCTTTTGTCATATACTCGTCAATCACTGGTCTTTACTGAAACTTTCTTTTTTTTATAATGTTTCTTCACTCTCCTTAAGTTTTGTTTAAAAAGTGTATTAACCCATGGTTTCTTGGTATTATTCCCCGACACAAGTCTGGATGGTATGTGTTTATTTGTCAGGTTCTTCATCTGCTCTTCAAATGCATTCCATGTTTCATATGGCAATAAAATATAGTTCGGAATATTTTATTGCCATATAAATAATACACAATATGACATACAGCATTCATTATGCATATGACAAAAGGGTTAGACTGCAAGTTCTAACAACTTAGATTCAAATATCGGTTTCAGATGAGATAGTTTCGAGATATTTGATCCAGCTCCATTTTCATTTTTGTAAAGTCCACTTTTTTGTATAGTTGTACTTTCCTGTGTGGTTTGTTTCACATTCCTAGGGCTGAATACCAGCTCATTCTCATATACTCTTGGTGATACTTGAAATGCAGTCATATGTGTCGCAGCATACATAATGGGTTGTCCACTTACGAGCGTATTATTCAGCCCGGAGAAGAAAGCATACTTATAGGAGCGTTAGTTTTTCTATGCACACTGGACACTTAAACTTTCCTATGCAGCTGTTCATGCTGAGTATATAGTTGAGTGGAGATTTGGGGGTCGGTGTGGCTCTTCTGAATAAGTACAAGTACATATAGGCATACATTGCGGGACCATTTTCTATTAGAAAAAGAGAATAATAGCTGCAGTGGTATATGTGATAAATCCGGAATTATAAATAGCTGGTTATAATAGAATATTTGCTGAAAAAGTTTATTGCCCAAGACAGGATGTTTAGATTCTATGTGCATTATGGGAAAAAAAAGCGGTGACATTTAACCTTACGGGGGAGGGGGGGGGGGGGGCAAGATAATTAAAGCCTATCCATTATAGATTTTCATAAAGATACTTATTTCAAGCATGCGATCAAACGCTCGGCTTTGATCTATACTTTTTATCTAATGTGTTTAATTTCGACAAAACTAGGCTTAAACATTCCACGTCAAAGTTTGATGAAAATATATTGCTAGGTAAAAAACATGGTCCCGGTGTGTAAGGACATGTTGCACTTGTATTGCAGATGTGCTGCGCACAATACATTGTAGCGTGCATTTTTTCCCAAGCAATTTTCTCTTTGATTTTTCAACTTTCGCAGGCGACAGGCGACATATGCGGAACGCTTTTGGTTGGATAGACTTTATATTAAACTGCAATACGATTTTGATATTTTTTTTATTAAAGAACATATGACATGAAAATAAAGAATACCCAATCTTTTTAACACTTTCAGATAGCAGGCGACTTTGAACCAGTTTAGGAAAAGAGGGAAAAAAGGGAAAAAAGGGAAACTCATATGAATAAATAAATTATTGCATAGAGATTTAAAGATGTGGCCAATGAACACATTACTCGACGTAATCTATCCCTATACAAAACTATTTTCAAAGTCTTCGTCTTGAGATGTATGAAAGGAATACGAGATAATTGAGCCGTCCCGCTAGAAAAACCAACATTGTGAGCTCTGCGTAAAGTATCGACCCGGATCTGCCTAAGGATGCCCCTGTTTCAGGAATCATTACATGATCAGATTGTTCCTTTCCCATGGGTGGTCTTTAAACAGAGGTTGGACTGTGTATCGTTTCCGGGGTGGCCGAGGAACCATAACACCGATGTAACATGGCGCCAGCAACCAACTACCCTTGAAGGTTCCTAACCACAGTTTAGTCATACCCCAATTTTTTTTTGCGGTTACAAAAATACACACATTGTTATTTAAATAAACCGAACAAAAACAAAGCAATATTCATATTCATAACCATATTCCTCTTGTGTCATGGTTAGATCCGGCTTATATCTCGTATCTAACTAACCCTTTCCCGCAGGCAATGAATTTGCAGCAGACGACCTTAAAAAAACATAAATGTAAATATATTTGAATTCTCTACAAATAAATTTTAATGAATTGACTTGGAAAGCTTTTGACAAAAGTTGCCAGCAAAAGCGTCTGTATGTCTATATCTCGTATATGAGCCGTTCCACGAGAAAATCAACATTATGGTATCTGCGTAATGTATCGACCCAGATCAGCCTGCGCAGTTCTAACAGGCTAATCCGTGGTCTTTAATTACAGGGTCATTTATTTAGAATTTAAGTAATTGGAAATTAAAAGTTTTTTTTTTTATACAGGCAATTGATAGACGAAGGTGGTCTTGTATAGATTTGACTGTCAGTCGTTTTAAAGCTGTATAAGACTTTAAGCCTCCGACGTTGTATTAACCTTGGTTTTTGTGTAGGTTTTGAAAGTTGGTTAGAGGTCAGAAATCCGACATCTATCCAACGTCAGACTAGGATAGTGTGCTGTTGCAATCATTTTAAATCGGTGCAATGGTTCCACGGCTCTAACCGCCAACACAAAGAGTCAAGTGTAATGGTCATCCACCGTTAACGACCCTTATTTAGAAACAAAGATAAAACGATGAAGCAAAATCATAAACATGTCAATGACTAGCTAATGAAGAGTAAACAGGTTTTGCGTCCACCTTACATTTATAAGCACTCATTAACACAATAGACGATTCTTTTGAGGTTCTACAACATAGATTTTTGAGATCAAAGAAGAATTTTAGAACATGGAAAACGCTTCGATCTAGAGCCCTGAAAAATGTACACAAAGTGTGATTCGTCGATTTTTGAAACACTTCGATCATGGAGATTCTGTATATTAACTATATTTCAATTAAATCAACGTAATCAATGTTCGACTGTAGGAATCTTTGATGTTGTAGATGATTCTACATCTCTTTGGCAAAGACTCAGGGCTCTTGTTCATGACTTGATGGTCCAATTTTACCCACTCGTATTCAACGCGAGTTTAAGGCCAGCCAAAGATAAGATTGTGGGATTTTGTAAACAACCCACATTGCAAAATTCATCGGAGCTGCATCAGGACGTTTTGGCAAACACTCTTCAGGCTGTAACACAGTTAACTTTGCCCTGACGCAAGTACGCTTGCCTCTGCTTTATAAGACAGTACTTCATTTAAGGCCGAGTATTTATAAATTCACTGAATTCTTGTCTTCTTACAGTAAAACAGATATGTTGAATCTTGCCAAATACATGTATCATGCCTTTCTAATAAGACAAGCAAACGTCAACACTGTTATATGAATATAAAAGAGATCCAGACATATATAAGTATATGCACGATGTTTGGATCATACTCCCTTTTTATTAACCTTACCAGTATATGTAGTTCAGTTTATTGATTGGTTGAGCTGTGCTGTGACTCGGGGATTCGCATCAGGGCTCAACTATAATATAACTGAACTATATGTATGATGACTTAGACTTGAATTTAATTGATTGCTATCATTATGAGTTGAATATATTTTACACTATTATAATTGTTATTAGCTGTAACATACTGCTTTATTGTGTCAGGATGATAACATACATGTACACATATATATATATACACATTTAAAGAAGAAACAAGAAACATGTATGTTTACGTAAAGAAATAAAGAGTTTGAATCTTAAAATCTTTGAAGTGTGACTAAACGCGCTGTTCTGATGGAAGACAATGTTTTGACTTTGGTCTCTAACAGACAACCCTGGATGATCTTTGTCAACGAAAGGTTTGGAACTTTGTCAAATGTAAAAATTATTCACTTTAAACGAGGTAAAACATGGCTTCATCAGTGGTAACAGGGTTTTTTCCACTTACCAGTATTCAAACGATAAACTATGCATTTTTCTCCAGCTAAATTAAATGATATTGATTATCCGATATACAGTAGCCTTGGATATATCTTAACCATTTGACATCTTACGTTGGCTTGGTGGATTTACACTTTTTATGACCTTTACGAATGACCTCACGAGTCGATTTACTAGAGGCTCTTTGCAAATCCCAACGTTTGGATTGTACGAGGGAAGAATTGCGATATTTACCTATTGTATTTTTACCCTACATCTTGTTGACAAGGAAACTCCATTTCCTTGATCTCTGCACCCGTCCTTGATGTCTCTGTAGGACATACTTTTGCTTCAAATGGACCTTATGGCAGACATGGGCTCGATTACTTGAAAAAAGTAATCGATAAAATTAAGATAATTTTGCTTTCTTCCCGAGTAATCGATTGCTTCATGATTACTGCATGATTTGTAAGTAATCGATTAATTATGATTTTTTTTCAATGAAAGTATTATGATTAATGATGACTTTCTTGTAAACAAATGGCTCAAAATCATATATGTGGTTTATAGGCTTATGGTACCTTACAAAGAGCTATCAATGTTATGTCTACACGTATTAAAATCACACAAAAAATGAAGGAGGTAGAACCTTGTTTATTTTGTAAACTATACATACACAAACAGTTCATTTACGTTTGCATTGTATTGTACATGAACAAACCAAGGTCTTGAGATATATTGATCGTCAATAGTTGCCTTGCTTAAATTGAAGTGCGAAATATATATTGCATTGCTTGTGCAATCTGTATTTGACACTTAATCACCAAGAACTACATATAGCAATCTTATTTGTTTGGCTTGCAGTTGACTACTCTTTATGTCATTTTGTTGAGAGAATCATCTCTGTTTATATATGGGCCATCGAAGGACTCGGTGCAACAGGTGCTTGAGAATGTGTACAAATAGAATCAATAAAAATCCCCGAAAGGACATGCTTTAACGAGGCGTTTGGCGATTGTGAATTTCGTTAGATCTTCCCACATTGAATCCCCAGCTAAGCCTGTCCTTCGAACAGTTCTCACCAAGATATTCACCGCCCGACTACATGCACTATATATGCAGATGTAGCATTTGGCAAATCTAATATTATATTCTCGAAACCGTATTGCCTATGTACCATGGAAGTGATTCCATATGTAAGTGACAACGCTACCCCAATTCTCTAGACGCGGCTCTTTGTAAAACAAACATTTCAATTGATCCATTGCCTATGCTAGACATGTGAGCAAACGTCACGCGAAAAACGACCTTCGATATTTGTAACCAGACCAGCGTATATACAAAGCAGCCCGTGCCACTGTCCGACATCTCGTTTTATAAGCATCGAGGAAGTCTTTGGAGGAAAGTTATGATAAAAAAATCAACTACATAAACAAGCTATGTGATCGTTAATTTAAAAACAAAACAACGAATATCCGTGTTCGTATGGCCTTGCTCTTGTTATCGATTATTGTATCCGGAATGTGATCAGTGGGATAAGCGTAACCTTATAATGCATCGACTGCAGTCCAAGTTTTTACAACTTAATCACCGTGTTGTCTGGACAACTTTCCAGTTTACTGCTAAGTGCTAGGGTCTCAAGTTATGGCACCGTTCCAGCTGAAACCAAATGCAGTCCCTTTAGATCAGGCAACCGACGCTTAATCTCCATGCGACTGTCTCATAAGGCAAAACACCCTATTACACATGCAGACGCATGCTCTGGGGCTTCTGTAACAGATGCATTTTGAAAAGAGTGTGACAAAATGAAAATTTCTCACAGTATTTTAACCGTTTAATTCAACACTTATCTTTCCATGTATTGTGATATTTTCTTAAGACCTTGAATTATTGTCTGCAGTAGATTTGCTGTAGATCCATGTTACCTTTGTCCCCGTGCTATCCTGTTTCACACACGTAAATATGTTGTTAAACGTTAAACGACATTCGCGGTGCGTTATTCTACGTTATAGCGGTGTTTAGGTATATCATTTCTCTCTTGCTTAAGCCGAAGTAATGAATCACTACCATGGAACTCCAAGATGAGAACGCTATATTAATCCTTAACCTAATTATGTGGTTTCTCTTGCTGTTTCTGTTGCAGAGGACAGAGCAAAGAGTGCCTCTAAGTCGTAGCAATTGTTCGACACCACTCACTGATGTTTTTATTTTTAGAAACAATCATTCCGACATCGTCAATGAACTATGCCAGGCGCTCGTGTAAGCGATGATTCAAACTTAATGTATTCAAGCGATGCGGCAGCAGCGATGCATAACGAGGCCAAGCGTAGCGAAAGCGATGCTTGATCGTGGTGTAAATGCGCCACACGGGTAAGTTACAACAAGAATATGGCGTGGCGACCATGTGGCGTGGGCGTCAGATTCCGGGTACAACGGTGCAGTCCAAACATGGCACTATGAATGGGGCAACATGACATACACTTTAAATCATTTTTCTTCGTGAATTGACTGCAATACAATAAAGGGAATACAAGGGAAGACTAAAATGTTTTTGGGATTTGAAATTCTTCTCTTATCTAGAGCTCTAATTATTTACTATTAGGGATGGGAACGAAAATTCGAATATTCGAATATTCGAAAAACGGACGAATATTCGAATACTGTTTTCGAATAAGAATATTCGTTTTCAGTTTACGATTTGTTTTAGGAAAAAAAAAAAAAAAGCAAATTATTAGTAAAAGTCTTGCATGCTTAATGGTGAAGTGATAAAGAATGTATATGTGTCGTTTGTTGTGTTTTCACAACGTACGTATGTCAAACCTTACGTAACAATCGAAAATTGTCAAGCGTACGTTTACCCGGGTTCTTATCGTGTGTGACCAGACATCACCTTGACGACCTGTTTGTTCGATATTGTTTAATCAACACACATGTACAAACGGTGACAGTCTGCATATAATTACGAAAGTAAAAGTAAAGTTTCGTAAAAACCTCTAAGCTTAACCAAAACATAGTCGATGCAACAATTTGCACAATTGAATAAATCATATTTAACATCGCATTACGTCTCAAAAGTATGCAGCTTTCCTCTTTACCTCTTTAAAATCGAATTCACATCAGCGAACAAATTGAATAGTCCGCCATTTTGTTTCTTTCCAACACGCGGTTAAATTGAATTGACTAGACGAAATCGGTAAAAAACCCAAAAACAAAATATATTCCCAAACTCCCTATGCTTTTTGTATGAATACATAATTATTTCGTTAATAATTTGATTCTGTTTAATATTAAATTCGGTATCCAAGCGACTCCTGAATGAATATACGGCCCAGAAAACGTTGCGATCAGATACCGATTTCTGATTCAAAACACGAATATTCGAATATATTCGAATAAGCAAAACGAATATTCGATTATCGTTTTCAGTATTCGTTCCCATACCTATTTACTATACATTAATTGACAAATGACAATGTCATTGTTATGAACTGATTGGCACTCAACACCGTTTTCTACAGTTATAAGTTATATCACGGCGTCCAGTTCCTTTAACCGTGTAGTTTCATACCAAATCCTTACCGATGCAGGAACCAGGTACATTACTAAACTAATGTTAACTTTTCCACGGCCAAATTTCACAATGTCGACTCTTCCTTGTTAGAATACTGGACCACCCCATTGTTCGTCCAACAGGACATGTGGTAACATTTAATGTTCAAGTGGCAATTAATGCATATTTCAGGAGAGACAGCTTATTATGAGCTGTCTCACCTGAAATTTGCATTGTTTGCAAAAGCTTTAAATGGACTTTGGCAGCGAGGGAGTTAAATTTTTAAATTGATGTTACTTTGGTTGTTGCGTTTCCCCAAAAGTAAGACAGTTCGGTCATCCACCTTCTCGTTAGTTTCGGTGAAAATATATTGCTGAATAAAAGAAATGTCTAACACGTTCATTTACTCTTAAAAGTCGACCCAAAAATGCAATGACATTCAGTTTTAATATGCATGATAACGCCGTTTTCAACAATATTTTCGTTATATTACGGGGTTTCCTGGGTAAGTTATCAGTTCTTCTCGGCCATTTTATCCTAACACCAGAGCGTCAGCCGTAAGCTAACTTCATAGCCATGAGCAACAATGAGGGAAACCATTACCATCATTTGATAAAGTATTTGATATGACCCGACCGGGAATCGAACCCGCGAACTCCCGTACGCTTTATAACTACACAACTGAGACGGTCTTTTGCATGTTTGTATAATGGCGGGGATCGATTTCTGTCCATTACCATGCCAACAAATAAATCAGTTTAACAAACAAGCAGACACCATAATGGTCCTATATCGCTCACCTGATTTAATAGAACTTAAATAGTGTTTAAAGTGCTTACTAGTCGCCGGTAGAAGCATAGTTCACACGGGAGGAAAAGTTGTTATTAGTATAAACTAAATGTAAATGCCTCTAACATATTACGTTTGCGAATGTTTAGAAACATATAGTTGTGATTCATCTGAAAAGAAACTCATGTGTCCAATGTTTTAAGTTCCTGTTTGATTAACCTTGTTTTTCAATTTATTTCATGCTATTTACGAATATTTACTCGTCTCTGATAAGACTTGCAGCATATGCTAATGTTAATGCGTTATAACAATATCGATTTCTCTTTTTAACACTAGCTACGTTCTTTTAAGGTTCACAAAGATGTCACGATCACTCACTTATATAACTATTTATGACATATTCACTTCCTTGAAAAAATAAATGAAATTTACGATCATTTTTTACCTGACCCCTACATGTAATGTTCTTTTATACATCGCAGTTGTTTGCCGTTGCATTAACTTCAATAATATAAGTATTATGCATTAACTAAACCTCTACTACATGTAGACATATTATGACGCCCCTGCAGCAGAAGACGTTTTAAAGCACTGTGACAAAAGGGGAAAGTAGTCATTCTAAGCGCTGGATATTTGTGAAATCCTCTGCAGCATATTTGCTGTACGTGGGAATCGGTTGATGCATAAACGTTCTCTTGTTTAATACATATAAAAAAACGCCCTGACCCTGGTGGCCATATATTTCAACGGATCTGAATAAGTCGAACAATCTTAGAAGAGGGATATCCTAGGAACTATTATCAAATCGTGTCTGTACCTTTTGGCACATATATTTTTAAAGCGTTTATTCTCTATATATACGACCCGTTCCACAAGAAAACCAACATTATGGACTCGGTGTAATGTATCAACCCAGATATCAGGGGGATAGAGTAATAATTCCTGAAACGTAAAATACAAAGGAAACGAAAAGTGTCTGTCCGGGTTAACCTGCGTGGTACACTGTTGGTTTTCTCGTGGAACAGCTCATATATAACGCAAACGAGAATTTCACCCAAGGCTGTTGGCCATGTTTAACCAGAATAGGATTTATTTGATCAATCTTAGTAGAAGGTAATTCCATGAATATTCGTGCCAAACTATTTCCAAATCGGAGTCATTAATTTCGACGATTTTTGAGTTTGACTATGTAAATATGAGCCGTCCCTCGAGAAAACCGGATTGTGCAAACTGTTCTGGATAGATACATCACGCAGAGGCCATACTGTTGCTTTTATCGTGGAACTGCTCAATTAGGATAACGAATCCCGTTCCCTGGCGGCCATGTTCCTCAAAGGATCAGTATAACCTGAACAGTTTTGATAGAGGATCGAGTAAGGAACATAAGTGCTAAATTATTTTCAAATCGGGCACGTATTTGCCATGGCTACCAGAGGAAATAAATTATTTGATCAATTTGAAAGCTTGCATAAAAAATTATTTTAATAAATTTGAAACCGTTCGATTGTTTTAAGAGGAAAAGTTGTTTGAAGGCAAAGTTTAACGGACGGATGGACGGACGTACAGACAGACGGACGAAACAGGCGGATAGACGACAACGACGCCGACGGACGGTTAGGGATCACAATATCTCACCAAATACATTCAGCTAAGCACAACAAAAAGGATAAAAAAACCCACCAAAAAAACCACGGAACCAAGTTCATTTTAAAATATTTCCATCAATGTCAATCTTGACTGGATTGTCCGGAAGCTTGTCATAGTCCGATTTCCAGATGGTCAACAACGGATTGGATTTCATTTTCTTACTTCTTTGTTGATAATTAAGGCCCGCTTCCATCCAGTTTGCTGTAAGTCCTTGATGATCTACAAATATACGTAGACATCCTTATATGAGTCTTACCGTGGGAATTGTCATTTTTAAAACAGTGTATTATTTTAGTCGACCTTTACACCTGCTCTTTCCCTACACTAATTGACGAAAAGTTCAAGATTCAAATATAAGTTCAATTTAAGTAAACTATGAACAGTTAAGATCTTGACCAGACTGTGGATGCACACACTGATCTGGAACTACACTGTTCACAAAAGTCAACGTGTACATGTTTAAATGGACCGGCTTAAAAACGAAAACAATTTCAGTCATCTCTCAACCTCTTGATGACAAACCAGTACCGTCGTCACGTGAGAAATATGGGATATTGTGAGCAACTTGAGATATCGTACAATACGTATGCGCATTGGAAGTGCGACAAAACCGCCAAGCAAGCCGTGCATGATTTTCGCTCTACACCGGGGTCGAACCAAGCTCCTCCGGTCTAAAACCCGGGCACCCACCGTTCGGCCAGAAACGAAAACGTTTTTTCTTATTAGAGTATTAGAGTCTTATTCAAGGCAAGTGCCCTGCTGTGTTGTTCTCTATCAATTTCTCGTTGGCTTAAATTGCCAACCTGTCTGGGAAATCGAACGCTGGTCTCCTGTCTTGGAGATGGATTATGGTAGATCATTGATGGATTTAAAACACTTATTTTGTTTAATGAAAAGCGATAGAAAATATTGAAAGTAGATTTATAAAGACATAGAAATACATTTGAAATACTCAAAGCTGATTTTGTAAAAAAAATGACATTTTAGATATAAAAAGAAGATTTTTTTAAAATAAGGAAATAAACAAGAGGTCCATGATTGCCCTGGATCGCTCACCTGATTTATGTAATGTGATTTGTCATGCCTACCACACTACCCCATTTTGCGGTCAGGTTAGCTAATACAAGAGGCCCAAGAGGACCAGTATCGCTCCACTGCCACAAAGTGAAAAACCCACAGCCTTTGTTGCCTATATTTCGTCAAGTTATTGACACCGCGTGCAAGCGCGGCGTCAGTATGGGATAGGTTTTAATTTTGTACCATGGGGTGACGTAATCGAAATATGTTTGAAAAAAACAACCTTTATGAATAAATAAATTGTATAAAATGATTTAAGAAACAGCAAGATACAAAATACGTATGTCTTCTACCGTTATTACAAAACTTTAGACACATGTAATGGGTATTTAATAACTTTCCCCTAACTTCCTTGGCTACGCTTTTTTTTTATAGTTTTGTTTACGACCCGATTCATCAAAGCTCAGAAAAAAGTTTCTGGCGATGTTTTTGCCTATTTACGATATTGAGATGTTTAACTAAATGGGCAATCTTTAAAAAATCAATGATGATTCATTTTACTACATATAACAGTATAATTCTAGAAACTGTAAAAACAACGTTAACCCAACTATGCAATACGCATGGCCGTAACGTGACCCGTTTTATTATTTGTAAATGCAGCATGTCATCGCTTGGCGTTTTGGTCATTCTTATTAGACGACAGGGTGTCATCGGTTCCCATAGAGTAATTAAGTTGTCTCTGCTTCCTTCCGTTATGAATACTTCGCTGTTTTCACGATTTCATCCGATTTCTAAAATTCATTCGATTCGTACCCGGTTTTTCATGTTTCGTTCGAGATGAACGATTCGTACCAACTGGTTTTCGCTCTTTGCTCTTGGGGAACTGACTTGACCTAAAAACTTAAACTTTTGTTTATTTTTTAGTTTTCTACTGGCATGTTCAAAACGATTGAGAAACGTCAGCGTGTATGGCACATAGTTGCAGTGAATGTTAAGCAAACCGTAAACAAAATGGTTTCAGGACTAAACTTGTCATTTCACTACTAAACTTCACATGCTGAATATCACATAGATCGTAGCATGTAAAACGTTTAATCCCTACGTCAATATTGACCCTTTCTGCTCTTGGTAACCTTTTTATATAGGCTATGGTAGCAATATAGGCACATATTGGCCTTCTTGTTTAAAATAAAGGGACATTTGACCTTCTTGTTAGAAATATTTACATTCTGTCTGCTTGAACAGATTATTTAAATGTACTGAACTGCATCTGCTTCCTTTAAGTCATGATTTAAAAGCATGCGCGGCGTCTTTGATGCTTTGCATCAAAATTCGTCTTGTGCTAGTTTAGGAAACAAAACTGAAATCAGAAACGATCAACGTTTTATGTTGCTAATCTCTATTCAAACAATTGCAAAATAGATCTGAGAAATTTGCTCTTGTCCGATGCACACTTTTGACTTGAAGCGAAAATCCTAAAACATTATAAGTGCAACAGTTTAAGAACTATTGTATATTTGTAAACGCGATTAAAACTGAATGTCTGTGATATTTGTAATAAGCTCGGAAAAAATGACATCTGTCATCAGCCAGACTTAAAAAGTGTTTTGTTTTTGTTTTTGATAAACAGAAAACATTATGGAAATAAGAGAAGGTATATGGTTTGTGATATTTCTCCTTTTCCCAAACTGTTCTCAACAGTCGACTGCTGTTGAGACAACTAATGGCAACTGCAGAGAGGAAAGGGTTTAGCAATACAATATAATTTAATAAGGATGTTACATCCATTTAGAACTGTTTAACAAACTTACGTGAATTCAGGCATTTCAGACAATGCTCACGTCACAATAGAATGAAAAATTTGTTCTTACTTAAGCAATGTTAAATTGTCTGTGTACATTGACACACCTTTATATCATACAGCTTATGAGTTGTTTACAAACGAAGGATAATGGTGTTCATAAACTGACTGGGTAATTTACATATTACAACATTGACAAAGTGGAAATCCTGCAAAGCTTGCATATAGTTAAACGGTCATTGTACCCACTCCTTAACGTTTGCCTTGCTCGAAATGAAATCTCATCTTGAAAAAGGACGATACTACTAATTGCTTTATTAAACAGAATAGAACAGAACATATCATTATACTGAACATATTGTGAAAGCCCGAATATCAAACACAAAAAAGACATTTACAACCGAATA
Source organism: Serripes groenlandicus (assembly GCA_031761405.1). NCBI lineage: Eukaryota > Metazoa > Mollusca > Bivalvia > Cardiida > Cardiidae > Serripes > Serripes groenlandicus. The sequence goes on from JASEVX010000012.1 coordinate 9,883,521, forward strand.
CGAAAATGAAAAGTGGATTATAGTTGTCTTTATGGGTTGTAAACAGAGGCTGTTTTTGGAGTTTTTGTCGAAGAAAGGGGTTTAAGTGTTCCATTATGCAAAACAACACGTTTATGATAGGTAATTTGCATAACTATTAAAATATGCACGATTAAAGCAGACACGCCATGCGAAAACCGACTTTTGGGACTTTTAAAACCAGCGAAGATGGAGAATAGTTCGCTCCCTTCCGCGAAGACTGATCAGATCCTTCGCTATCAAGTCACACGAGCATCCTGGAAGCCTTCGTACAACGATCTTGACCGAAAATAAACGAGTATTCAATTACGTAATTTTATCGTACCTGCCAAAATTGACTTCTTTTTTTATATGACATTGCTGAACTGCTGTCATAACACACCAGTGTTATAAGTCTAAATTCGTCTGCTGTAAAAGCACGTGAAGAAATAATAGTTGAGTTTTTGAAAGTGTTATATTCATACAGAGTTTAGTACATAGTGCGGTTATAGGAAGGGGGGGGGGGGGGGGGGGGGGGGGGGGGGGGGGGGGGGGGGGGAAAGATTATGCGTAGCAATTTCTCCTTCCTTTTCCCAAAGAATGTTCTCAATGTCGTTAAAGTCGTATGACGGAAAATTGAGGTACACTACTGAGCTTGGCAGTTCAAAGAATAAATTTACCGAAAACGAAATTATTGATATATTCCAGGCAGGGTTGGCAAAAACCCGGGTTTTACTGGGCTTTACTGGGCAATACTGGGTAATACTGGGCAATATGAAATACGAGTAATGTTTACTTGTAACGTTAAAACTTCAATAAAGAAGTGTTTTATAAGTCTCTGCCTAAGGCCCTTATTATATACTGTATTAATCTGAGAGTATTGGTCAAGAAAATCTAAATGATACATTATTTGTACATGAATGCACACGAACAATTGTGAACGGTTCTTTCTTTAAAATTAGTACATGATAGTGCAACTTTGGTTTAATTCAAACAAAACTATGCATACAAAAATGTGTAAAACTTGTTGTTAATATGTCTTAGAAATTCACCAAAGAAAAGTTTATGTACCAGTTAGTATTTAACACGATTTTCCGCCATTATATAACTCTATGTAAAACAGGTGTCCGCAAGAGCGGGGCCAATTCTCCTCACCAAATATCTAAGCTTCAGGCCTTTCAGTTTCAGAAAACAACATTTTCAAAGTTGTCCCTATATATCTCTATATCAAGTGGGTGACCACTGGGGTGGGACCAACTTTGAACTTAGAGTCATCATTTGTACAATATTGGTAGAGGACCACAAGACAATGCTACAAACCAAATATATAAGCTCAAAGACTTTCAGGTTAAGAGAAGAAGATTTTCAAAAAAATCTCTATATATCTCTATGTAAAACAGTTGACCACCGAGGCGGGGCAAATTTTGACCCGAGATGCATAAATAGAACAAACTTTGTAGAAGACCAATATGCAATGCTACTCACCAAATATGTAAGCTGTATGTATTTTGGTTTTAGACAAGAATATTTTAAAGTAAATTTTATTCTTGGTTGCCATGGCTCCTAGAGCTCTGCGTGAAATACATGTTTGAACAGCTCCTTCCAAGTTTAGTCAAAATCCATACGATAGTTTAAGAGGAGATGTTGTTTAAAGAAATTGTTGACGACGGGCGACGCACGAATGACGACGCACAAAAGGCGATCACAATGGCTCACTCACCTTGATCACTTCGTGCACAGGTGAGCTAAAAATATTAAAAGGTGATTTTGTTATAAAAAGTCATATGCAATATTACAAGTTGATTTTGTTATAAAACGATAACTGTTATGTAATACTAGCTATAAAAGACAGTTGAAAAACTAAAAATTGATTGTGTTATATAAAGACAAATGAAATACGTAAATACGTTAAATTGATTTAGTAAAAAAAGACATTTTAAATATAAAAAGAATTGTAATAAAGAGAAATAAAAATATTGAAAATGGTTTTGTAATAAAAAGTCATATGAAATATTGAAAGTTGATTATTTAATAGAAATACATTTGAAATATTAAAAGTTGATGTTGTAATTTAGAGACATTTGAAATATTCAAAGGTGATGCTTAAATAAAAAGACATAGGAAATGTCAAAAACCTATTTTGTAAAAGACATGGAATATTGAAAAATGATTTTGAAATAAAAAGACATATGAAATAATCTAAAAAGGTTCATGTTGTAATAAAAAGACATGAAATATTAAAAGTGTCTTTTTTAATGAAAAAAACATGAACATTTAAAGAGCAATTTCTAATAAATAGACAATTGAAATATTAAAAGTTGATGTTGTAATTCAGAGACATATGAACTATTAAAAGTTGATGTAGTAATTAAAAGACATGTGAAATATTGTACATTATTTACCCTCGAAGTTGGAGTACAGAGTTGTCTCATTGCTCCTCCATGCAAAATAGACATGCCAAATCGTCCACATGCTCCATGCCTTCCCGGACTTCTCTTTAGCTTTGTACCAAGCTGTTGCGATGTTATTCGGAGCATATGGCTTAACCTTTGAGTCTGACAGGGCGGTTTCTATCCAGCGTAAAAACATCAACCAATTTTTCGTACTCGGTGAAAATCCCCAGGAGCCGAGCACTGGATACAAGAACACGTCACTTTCATGCGGCACTTCCAGGTATCCACTGGCGCCCGAATGTTTAATTGAAACACCCTGAAGCGCGTAACCATTGATTGAATGAACATGGTCATACTTCTTATGTACCAGTTTAAGGTATTGGTAGAACAATGGTGAAACAACACAGTCGTCTTCTAAAATTACAGCAATTTCTGAACTGTTTTCCACCGGGGTCCAAGGATTCAACCACTGTCCGTACAAACCCACGTGGGTTGGCTGCGAGTACACCGAAAACTCACCATGTTTGAACAGGAATGAGCTGGTAACTAGCATTACGTTTTTGTCAATCGTTCCGTCCTTAGATCTGTCGATCCAAACTTCGAGCTTTATATCATCATTAAAGTACTTTGCAGCGTTTAATGAGTCTAATAACATAAGAAGTGATCTGGCCCTGTTGAAAACAATTGCTATGATTCGTAAGTCATACTGCTTGTTCACCCTTTCCTTATCGAAAATAAAACAACTGTCCGGTATGCGCACTTCGCTGTGTTTTGGAGCTTCAATTACAACAATTCGTCCTTTTTGTCGTATCACTTTGACGATATATTCGTTTGAAACATTTGAAACATTTGAAACGATGAAATACAATACCAACCCAATGATAAGATAACACACATTTTTTACCTTACGTTTGCTGTTCCTAATGTTGTCAATGAATGGCAGTTTACAAAACGTCATACCGCAAAGAAAGGTGTTCAATTTGTTATATTACACAAAGGTGCTGTAATTGTGTGTTCGAACACATATTGAACAAATATATTCTTATTACTATTATAAAAAAAAACCACTTCCAAAGTTTGAAACACGCTACATGTACGGGATTTATAATATACAAAGCATGGTCCAACACACCTTAATTGAACACGGTATATGTATATTAAACAAAAAATACGTGCACGTTTGTATAGTGCATCAAACTTAGTCTACGCGGTATAAGATAATAATGAAACACACTGTTGTCCACTGATTCACTAAAGTAAATATCCTTAATCTCAAAAGTTGTTTACACGTCTTTTGCAATAAAAAAACGCTCTTGGGTAATACTTATATGAATGTTATAAAAGAGGCGTAACGTTATAATAATATCATTTCATATGGCAACAGCAAATAACATGTTACGCATGTTTAAAACTTCAATTGGAAATGTAAATACACTTCAAAGTTATTTTAACTGCAATCATAGCTTTTAACATTACAATAACACAGTAAACGCCTTGATATAGCCGGAAAAAAACACTGTACCATCGAAAGTAACATATGAGCCGCGAGAAAACCAACATTATGGAGAATCCGCGCAGTCTAATCCGGGCCTACACATTCCGTCTAAGGGGGATATAGGTATAGAGTAATGATTCCGGAAAAAGAAATCCACAGCAGGCGAAAACAGTCTGTCCGAGGTAGCCTGCGCGTCATGCTTAGGCTGATCCGTGTCGATACTTTCTTCATAGACCAACATTTTGGTTTCTTCATGGAACGGCTCACATCTGTATACACAATCTGGGATGCTTTTCTTCCAAACTCGCATGTGCTAACATTAACCATTTCCTACATTGAGACGCATTATGACGCCTCTGTAGCAGACGACGTTTGAAGACATTGTGACAATAGGAAGGAGAAATTGCCCAGAATAAGCATGTTGTCCCTTTATAACAACTTGTTCAACTCTATTTACTAATTAAACTTCCATCATAGAGAGTTTCTATATGTCTTTACCTAGATGTTGTTCAAGATCATCTGCTGCGGATCTGTTGAATTTCGGAAATTGTTAACATCACAGGAGGTTATCCCAAGGACGACAAGACGTTTACAAGGATGTCCCGAGGATATGACCTATATATGACCGTTACAAGGATGTTCCGTAATATGACCGTTACAAGGATGTCCCGTGATATGACCTTTACAAGGATGTCCAGTGATATGACCTTTACAAATATATGTCGTATTGGGTAGCAGTGAGCACGTTATTTAAATTACACCTGTTAAATATCAAACCGGTGCACCTGTACTGTCTGAACCCTTTCCCACATACTGACAGCTCTACAGCTGAGTCAGCAGACAACTTTTTTTTAAATAGTGTTGGAAAAGGAGATATGTCCCCTTTTGTCGAATTGTTTTCTTCTTTATTTATTAATTATGTTTTCATTTGAATAGATTGTTTTATATGTTTGCCAAAATGATTTCAAAGTCGTAAATGAAATACTCTGTTCTTTCAGCATGTTGAATATTTAGGAGTCATTAGACATTACTTTAAATCCAAAACTTGAATTTTCATCAATCTTTTACTTTGAAATGTTTCATGCTAATACACAATTAAAGGTAAAATTATTGATCACTGCTGTGTTGCAGGATCCACGAACATCTGGGTAAAAAGGAAGAGGCGATCATAATGCCTGATGATTTCATCCGGCTTTTAACTTCAAGACGGCACATGTCATTTGTTTAATCTGGTTTCTAAGCATACTTATTTATATTTATTGCTTTCGGGAGGATGAGCCCAGTCAGCATGTCCAAGGTTGTAATAATGAATGTGACCCAAGAGAACAAGTCAGAGAAAGTAAATTTCACCCGGAGAACCAAAGACATCACTGTCGAAAACTGCAAACAATTGGTGGTTAATAGAGATCAACATCTCTTAAAGTTTAAAACCTATCCCACATACTGTTGCGTTCGCAACAGACGACTCTTGAAAACAATGTGACAAAAAGACAAGTTGTTCCCAACAAGCAATTTCTCCTTTTGCAACAAAGTTTCAACTTCTTCAGTAATTACATGTAATATTTTCATTCATTTTGCTTAGATGCATAGTTATTTTCTGAGTTGTCTGAATGTCTGCTGCAGATTTGTTGTATGTGTATTTTGTTCATCATTAAAAAAACTTGTTCAGACAGTGTAAACAGTGTAGATAAGCCTGTGATTGCACATGACAATCTGGATCTACTGTCCACAAAAAAGTCAACAGGTACCTTTTTCCAAGAAAAACCACATTAAATGCTTACATTGTATGAATGCTTTCCTCCTATTGTGAATATCTGTGCTTTGTTTATTGCAGGAATGCTTATGTATTGCTTTTTTGTAATATCCCGCTATGGGTAATACTTATTTAATTTGATTTACAGAAGCATGATGCCCCTTTGGAGACGAAGCTGTAGGGTTGGTGGAGCTGTATCAAGGAGCCACTTCTCCCTGCACCGGCTGAACTACTGCAATAGCCTTGTTCCACAGATGTTTAGGTCATAGATGTAGATATGGCTACAGTAAAAGGACCACTGAAGATTAACGCGTAACCCGTTTCCTGCTCATTACACAAACTACAATACCAATTTTCTTTCATGTTTGCTAACCCTATCCCAAAATACAACACATCTGCAGCAGATGACTTTGAAAGCATCTATGAAAACATTTGGAAAATCTGTTTAAATGAAAGTATTTTTTATAGAATAGAGTTTTCAATATTGTGGTAAATGGAGCAATCTCTCATTCCGAAGGCTCAATGAGAGCTATTCTGATCATTCCTCGTCGATTGTCTTTTGTAAAGGTTTTTCTTTAAGCAACATCTCCTCCAAAACAACTGGACCATTTACAACCTAACTGCACAGGAATGATCCCTTAGTGGTTCTCTTTTAAAACTGTTTTATGAAGAGTTTCCTTGCTGCTGCATCAGAAAGAGTGAAAGTGGCAACTCTTTTAAAATTCTTCTCCTCTGCATCCGCTTGTCGGCTCCCAATATAATTTGATAGATATGTTCCATGTGTAACCTTCTAAAACAATTGTTCAAGCCATATTGATTGGATAGAAAACACGGGAGCCAGGCGGCATCAGAAAATGACAAATTCTATAAATCACATTCTTAGGAAAGTGTTTGTCTGCTTTCAAGACAAATGTGTAGAAATGTTCCTTTAGTGACCCTCTTCATAATTTCCAAGCAACTATGAATGGTTCAAACACAAAGCATACAGGTGGCATCAGAAAAGGGCTAAACTCACATTTAAGTTTAAAATTAAATCTCTTCATCCACTGTACCAATTTCAACTAGACATAACTGGAATGTTACTTCGCGAAAGGGAGATAAATTCCATAACTATAAAATTCGTCTTCTCTGAATCTGCTTGTCTGATTCCAAGATAATATGTTTTCAAGATAGTTCCTTTGTTGAAACTGTGCATTATTGGTTCAAGTCATACGGCATTAGAGCAGGGATAAAATGAACTTTAAGCTTCAAACGGCATCACATTTACCAATGTACCGATATCAACCAAACTTCCAATGAATGTTCCTGTGGTGTTCCTCTATCAGATTATTCAAATAGTTAATGCCATATAACACATGTTCTTAACTGATAGGCTGTTTCATTTGCAGCTCATTTTCATTAAGAGCTATCTTGACCTCTTGTTCAACTTTACATTGAACATCAAAGACCTTGCATGGAAAGATAACTCTTTAGCTTCAAACCACATCCATTCCTAAACTTTATGAACAATTTCACTTCTATCAAAATTGTAAAAAGATTTAAATTCTAAAGATTATATGTAGAACTTTGTTTGCTGCGGCATCGCTAAGAGGGTAGGAGATGCCTAAACTTTAAAATTGTTCTCGTCGAAGTTTGCTTTTCTGATTCCATGATAATTTGGTAAAATGTTTTTTGGATAACCACCAAAACAAATTCTTAAAGTCGCATTGATTGGTTAGAAAACATGATGGCTAGACGGCATCAAAAAATGAGCAAATTGACAAAACTTCCTAATTCATTTCTATGAAAGTGCTTGTCTGATTAAAAAAATGACTTGGCTAAAATGTTCATTTATTGACCTTCTACATAAGTTTCTTGAAGCTGGTTTGATTATCCACCAGGTGGCATCCGAAAGGGGGTAAAATGAACTCCTTTCCTTCAAACTATATCTCCTAATTAAGTAGACATATATCAACCATCCATGAGAGGAAGTTCCTTTTGTGCTACCTTTTCAAAACCGTTTTGAATAGATTAAATTTAAATTAATTGTGTGCATCAGGTGGTGGGTGGTGGATGTCCAAACTTTAAAATTCTTCTCTTCTGAATCCACATATCTGATTCCAAGATAATTTGGTAGAAATGTCCCATTGGATGACCCTCTACAAATGTTATACAAGCCATATTGATTGGTAACAGGCGTAAAATGAATTTTTCCCTTCAAATATGATCCCCTCCTAAACCACATGACCAATATAAACCAAGCTTTACAGGAATTGTCTTTTGGTGATCCTCTTTGAAATGTGTTAAAAGATTTAATTACTTACCACAAATGCCATTTGTAATATGCTATTCCAATTATAGTTTCATTCCCACTCTTCATCATTTTCCCTATTATTAGCAGTTGCTTATCTGGTACTATACCTCAGTTGATTGATATTGGGCCTTCTTGCCCCTCTTGTAGTGCATCCCCTAAGCCGAGGGCTCACTGAACTTAATTGGATCACTCTTCTTGAGTCATAATGTTGCACCCAATACTGGAGACCTTTGTAAGCATTGTAGAAAGTTTTCATATTGCTCTTAAAGAAAAGTGCCCTGTTTTCGCATTTAACAAATGTGATTAGATTGAATACTTACTGATAATTAATGTTTTCAATTTAAAAGAGTACAAGGAAATATCGTTTTAGCTTCATTGGTTAAAGGCCTGTGTTTCCTGTGTTTGTTTTCATGTATTATAAACACATACCACTTATAGATAAACTTGCCAAAAATCGATTCGTTTATTTGTAAAATGTAATGTTAAATTATCTCCTTTTGCAACCCTTTTTTATTAAATTGAAACAAACATTTAATTCAATGCTTTCTTATCACTAGAACCCCTATATTTCAATTGGAGCCATGCCTCCCTAACAGCTAGCAATAATACTCTCAAAGACAGACAGCGAATCCAATTTTCACCTTGTAAAACACTTTCTATCAATAAAACTCTTAAATTATCAAATTTTCGACCACATGGTCTTTATATAAAAATTTGAAAATAAAGGAAATTTAAGAGTAATTCATTTTGGCGTTGAAGAGATGAAATTGTGATTGACTTCACTTAGATTTTCTTTTGTTTTTTTAAATCTTGAAAAAGACTAAATGGTCAATATGTTAAAGACTTTTATTTATATATATACGATCTGACATGAGTTGTCACTTTATATAAAGTTTTACTAAACGAGTTCAAGAAATGTGTTATTAAGCGAGCCTTTGGCGAGTTTAATAACACATTTCTTGGACGAGTTTAATAACTATTTATGAAATGACAACGAATGTCAGTTTGTTTTTATCACATGACGAAACACAAAAAGAAAATCGATTTATCGTCAGAATTAATCCTTACATGTTATTCTTAATAAAATGTTAACTAATCACACAAAAAAAATATTTTTATGACCGATAATGGTCACTTTACCTCGTCCATCTATCGTGACGTTTGTGTTTACCGGATACACGTTCTCAGCTATTTTGTAAACATTCGCAGATGAATATACACATAGTGATTCGGTCATGTTATATTACACGTGTCACTTATGAAAGAATACGTAATGGATATATTACATTGGATACAAGCATTGTCATGTGATAAAAAGGGATATACTGACATTCTTCCCGTGGAAGACCAACATAGACAAAGAGTTTACCTTGCAGTTTGGCATAACACCTATATTTAGTAGCTACGCGGGCTGTCAATCCAAGCATTGTGAGGTCAGCCAACATTATTTCCGACGTTTGACAAAATTAATGTCTTCTATCAACGGACTAACTGTCAATGTTCAAAAGAAGTCATTTGCTTGGAATATCTTTTTTTGCGGAGTACCTGTGTAAGAAAACCAGGAAACAAATGGGTATGTGAACTGGCAGCCCTGAATCGACTGTAATATTGTTGAAAAAGGTGTTGAACCTATATTTATACATCTCAAATACACTGCCCCACCCATACTTTCAGTGTTTTTGATTTTTTAAATCAACGTCTTCATGTACAACGGTTGAAACTACATCATGTTGAAAGATGATGTTACAATCATTTAACAACTATCTCACAGCAGTACTCCACACAACATTCTGTCAAAAGAATGGCTGCTTTTCCACATAGACTTGGAACCCATTGGTGAAACACGAATGGCGCTTATCACAGTGACTTTTTTCAAACGTAAGAAGGAATGTTGGCGGCCCTGTAATTCAAACTCTTTCCTCGTGGATTGACAGCTCGCGTCACTATGACTGAGTTACCGGGGTTCGGCTGTCATAGTGTTGAAGCATATTTGATAACTTTGTTGGAAAATGAGAAAGTTCTTGTTTTCCAACAATGTTTTAAACAGACGACTGTTGGTAAAGGAGTCACATACCATATTTGACAAAAGTAATTGTTTTGAGACGATCTGTTTTAAAGTGGTTCTGATATTGGCTGATTTGACAAGCTAATGGCGAACACTGTTTTTACAAACATGGATAGGTAATGCTCTAATATATGTACTGATCACATTTGAATTTCATGTTTGTGAGGAACAATCAATGTACGTTTTGAAAATAAATCATAAACATTCTATCAATTTTGTATACTGACATTGACAATGTGAAAAGTGAGACCCGCTAATGGCCAATCGACTGTTTACATGATATGTCAAGACAATTAATCAAAGCACTGCAGTGCTGACGGCCTGGGGGCTGCTGGAAGGTTGGAGAAGTAGGAGCAAATGTGAAAGGAAATAATAAGTTTCTGCATTATTATATTGAGAAAGATTTCAATGTTAAATCACATTTTATCAAGTTGAAATAGTTCTCTAAACCGTGTACTTGACTGGGAGAAAGTGTTTGAAATATGCAAAACTCATCAAGACAATTATTCTGACAAAGATTCAACATGCAACATCCAGTGTGTTATCAAGATTTTCCTTCATTTGGCCTAGTAACCTATTTTTGTTTACCTGATATGACCCTTATTCGAATATGGACTAGATATCATTAAGATAAACATTCTGACCAAATTTTAAAAAAACGTGGCCTCTACAGTGTTGACAAGATTTTCCTTCAATTTGGCATAGTGAACTAGTTTTTATGCGGGGGATTCAGCTATGCTGAATACCTCCGTATATTGTCATGCTCAGCTTTCAGGAATGTAAATTTGTAAAAGTTTTGTGCTGCCCTTTGTTTTTACAAAATGGACAACTTTTCTTGATTGTCCAGGGATCAGTTAAATACTTTCACAACAAGTTAAACAGTATGCACATTATACAAAGTAAACGTACACAATGTAAAGTTTTAATCCATGAAGTTGTATACATAATTTAGAAATTTAAGTTAGACATAAGGATCTTAAATGTTTCTTTTAAATATATGGAATCGTCAACACTTTCCCTTGTTAACACTCTAAAGGCTACATTTTGTATCGGATCGTCATGAAAGTTTATCAGAACATTTATCTCCATTACATCTTGGACCAGTTCGAAACTGGGCCATTTGTGGTCAAAAATCAGAATGTTTGTCTTGATGATATGTAGGTCAAGTTTGAACATGGGTCATGATGTGTCAGAAACTAGGTTACTAGGCCAAATTGAAGGAAAATCTTGTTAATACTGTAGAAGCCACATGTTTTGCTAATGCAGCTTGAAATGTGGTCAAAATGTTTATATATATGATATCTAGGCCAAGTGCGTATATGGGTCAAGCCGGGTCAAAAACGAGGTCACTAAGTCAAATTGAATGGAAATGTTGTTAACACTCTAGGGGCCTTATTTCTAACTCGAGCATGTTGCAACTTTATCAGAATGCTTGTCTTGATGATATGTAGGTCAAGTTCGAACAGGGGTTATGATGGGTCAAAAAGTAGGTCACTAGGTCAAATTGAAGGAAAAGCTTGTTAACACTCTAGAGGCCGTAATTTTTGCTTCCGCAGTTTGAAATTTTGTCAGAATGTTTGTATTAATGATATCCAGGTCAAGTTGAAATTTGGTCAGATTTCTATCTTAATGATATATAGGTCAAGTTTGAATATGGGTCATGCCGGGTTAAAGACTAGGTCACTTGGCCAAATTGAAGGAAAATCTTGTTAACATTCTAGAGCCAACCTCATGATTAGCTTGAGCATGTTGAAACTTTATCAGAATGTTTTTTCTTGATGATATCTAGGTCAAGTTCTAACATGGGTCATATTGGGTCAAAAGTAGGTCACTAGGTCAAATTGAAGGAAAATCTTGTTAACATTCTAGAGCCAACATCCCCCGCATTGAGTACTTTCAGTACTTTGATTTTAACAGACATGACCACTATTCTCGATGGCTTAACAAACATTCTGATACAGTTTCAACATGCTTAAGTTAAAAATGCAGCCTCCATTATGTTAACACGATTTCCCTTCAATTTAGCCTAGTGACCTACTTTCCGACCCAATATGACCCATATTCGAACTCGATTTAGGTATCATTAAGACAAGCATTCTAACAAAAATTTCCTTGATACCTCCACATCACTTGCGGGCACCTGCACACCATGATTGAGGGAGAGTTTTGCGTTTGCACGCTACCTCTACAACTTAGTTATTGGTGCATTGGTGGCTGAAGATGAGAGGTCTCATTCCCTTTACTGCCACTCTCCTTCTCTTGTGGGTACTGCCCTCTCCTTCTCCTTCAGTCCTCCCTTCTTTTATAGGGCATCTTGTAGTACTGTTACTCTGACAGTTTTGTGATAAACTGTGTTAAATTGCTACCTTCTGTGAAGAGCGCGACTGGAATCTGATTAATGATGCGATGACCCGGCTTCTATAACCTGCGAGACACATTGGATGGTCGGCCAGACGCCGCCTTTCACCGGTCAATATCTGCCCGATGTCCGGCCGGGATCTGAGCGGCGAAATTTGCCCGGCGCTCGCCAGATATGTATGATGCCCGACCGGGTTTGGGTGTCGTGGGGTGGGGGGAGTCGGGATATGTCTTTGTTTACCATTTATTTTTCAACGCACGCCTCCTACGGCCCCCGGTTTATCCGCCACTGTGTATTTCACGTGACTTCTTTCGTGGGATGGGGGGGAAGTCGGTCACGGGCCCTATGGGCCCTCGCTAAATATGCCACTACATTAGCCACGCTTTTTCTTTGTTTATCATTAAATTTTTCGATGCACGGACCCTACGGCTCCCCAGTTATTCCGCCACTGTATATTTCACGTGACTTCTTTCTTTTTTTCCGTTCCTCATCGCGAATGTTAATAATGTTAACAAACGTCCATAATTGACCTCTCGGCGCATTAATTTCTAAAACATTTCTTAAACTTATATTGGAGTACTCACGCCTTAAGTTTTTTACTGATGTTCCAACAACATTAAAATGATATTTATGGGGGAGATCCTAACCTTTTAAATGTGGTTTTGTTGAATCCATGATGAACTATTTTTCTCGCGCATTTCTTCAGGCGTTGATTTGTGCTAACAGCAATTGGCATGCTGCTAACTCCGAAAAAAATGGTATTACTATTATGACAAGGGGCTAAAGCATTTAAATTACTTATTTGCTTTTTATCTCTCTTGTTCTAGTACGAAATTAAGATTATAGGGAGTCTGGTTCATTTCTGGTTCTGTGTCATTGCTAGGAATCAATACGCGTTTACAGATGTGAAGAGAGCTATGTTTAATCGCAATCTCACGTATCTTATATCTGACGACACCGCATAAAAAGTCGTCTCAAATTGACCCTAAATATTCATAAGCATACTCTCATTTTTCTGTCCAATTACATCGCACAATACAACAAACTCTATGTTCTGCTATTTAAATTGTAATCTCTCCTGTTGATACATAACGATTTAGTAGGCGCCATTTGACTGGCTGACGCAAAGGTTCATTCAACAAAAAACGGATTCAATGGCCGACAGCGAGGTTACGTGGTCGGTTTCTTAGTTTCTTAGTTTGTTGGACGGGTGGACGGTGTTGTGTCATTCCTAGGAATCAATACGCGTTTACAGATGTGAAGAGAGCTATGTTTAATCGCAATCTCACGTATCTTATATCTGACGACACCGCATAAAAAGTCGTCTCAAATTGACCCTAAATATTCATAAGCATACTCTCATTTTTCTGTCCAATTACATCGCACAATACAACAAACTCTATGTTCTGCTATTTAAATTGTAATCTCTCCTGTTGATACACAACGATTTAGTAGGCGCCATTTGACTGGCTGACGCAAAGGTTCATTCAACAAGAAACGGATTCAATGGCCGACAGCGAGGTTACGTGGTCGGTTTCTTAGTTTCTTAGTTTGTTGGACGGGTGGACGGACATCTGTACGTTTTACCCCGCAGGTGATACATCTTTTGTTTTTAAACAATTGAATTACCACTTAAGAAACGAAAGTGGTCACGGAACAAATCAACGGAATCGTTTGTCTTATGCCACACCTCTGACTAATTTCTGACAGTTTCTATGTTTTTCTTGTTTTCTACAAAACTTTACCTCTGTCTGATAATAGTACTAATAAGGGGGTTCTGTATTGCTAACCCGAGTCTTTAGACAAGTTATGACTCCATTAATTTCACTAAATATATTTATCAGACTTGGCTGTCATATATTTTACGGATCAACGTGCTCTTGGGAAATTGGATAAACGAAGCGTGTTTTAAACATAGAATTCAAACGAGACCTGTTTTAGTTTTAACTTATTTATTTTACATATATAGCGAAACAAGCCTTCAGCTTATATTAATCACGTTCGATGCTCCCTGCAGACTTATCCAATACTCGCACCGTTAAAGTCGAAAAATACTAAAGGCAAAACTCGCTAATTATGGGATACGAACCCGATACCTTTAGTACGAGAGGCCGACGCTATCCCACTGCAATACTAATCGACACAGTTGCAACAGACGACTTTTAAACATATATGAAAAACAATAAAAATAATCTATACATAGAAATATGATTATTGAAAAGAGTTGATCACGTTGTGGCAAAAGTAACATTTCTCCTCTTTGGAAATTTGTTTTCTTTTCAAATGGCCGTCTGCTGCAGATGGGTCGAACTGCATCAGCATGTGTGGAAAAGTTAAGACGATTATTCACGTTACATAATACAAATACATCGAACTTTCTTTCACTAAGCCTTACTGTACACTTCAACAAGTTCTTACCGCCAAAAGCCAAGGATCGAACCATGATATCGCACAGATCAAGAAAAATAACTCCGTGTATATCGTCGTTATTTTGTATATTTTTATCTCCCTTTACGATTGGCTACGATTACCTGCTGTGCTAGCAATTGTATCCAGGAATCGCCGTGATATGACTGAAATACTGTTGATAGGAAAGTAAAACACCGTTCAAGCAAACAAATCAAACCCATAATCTTTTTCGCTTTCCTCTCTCAAAACAACGAGCAAAATTTGGCGATACGTCGAGCGGAGAACTTGACAGATGGCTGGCGAATCCTCTGCATATACAATGCACATGCACCAACGCTTTTGATATATTATATGTATTATCCGATTAACAGTAGCCTAGGATATATCTTAACCATAAGCCATCTCTCGTTGTATTGGTGGATTGACCCTACTGATGACCTTGACAAATGACCTCACGAGTCGACTTATTAAGGACTGTTTGCAATTCCCAACGATTGGGTTGTTCGAGAGAAGAATTGCGAGATTTACCTATTGCATTCTTTACCCTGAATATTGTTGACAAGGGAACTTCATTCCCTTGATCTCTGTACCCGTTCTGCATGTCTCTTCAGGACATAGTTTTGCTTCAAATGGACCTTATGGCAGACATTGGCTCGATTACTTGAAAAAGTAATCGATTAAATTGAGATTAGTTGGCCTTTTTCCAAGTTATCGAATACTTCATGATTAGTGCTTTGTTTGCAAGTAATCGATTAATTCTGTTTTCAATGAAAGTAATTATGATTAATGATTACTTTCTTGTAAACAAATGGCTCAAAAACATATCTGTGGTTTATAGGCTTATGTTTACAAACAGCTATGAATGTTATGTCTACACGTGCTAAAATCACAAAAAAGTGAAGGAGTAGGCCTTGTTTATTCTTTAAACTATAAATACACGAACAGTTCATTTAAGTTTGCATTGTATTGCACATGACCAAATCATGTGCAGGACGTATCACGTCTCGTATTTTTCCAAAAGTCTTAAGATTTATTGATCGACACGAGTTGCCTTGCTGAAACTGAAGTGCGAAAAATATATTGCATTGCCTGTGCAATCTGTACAAATAGCAACTATATTTGTTTGGCTTGCGTCTAAACTAATAAAACACAAGCCATATCATTAAATTAATCGTGTCAAACAAAGGGAAAGGGAAGTAGATGCACGTGTACTTAGTAGTAATCAATATCTACAATTATTCGCTATCATTTGAATCAAGTCGATTATTCTTTTAAGCTCTTTTGTTGAGATGATACTCTTTGTTTAGATATGAGCTGCGATTTGGGGATCATATTAACTCTCTGTAACGGGATCATCTAAACACAAATTGGCGTAAAACTAATGGGGCTACAGTTCTAGTTTATGTTCAAAAGATGAGTCCATGATTAAATTGCACAAAGACGAACAGTGCTGGGTTTCGTATGACACGGCCACTAAAATAACTATAAAAGTGGTTTACGGCCATCGACATTTCCTAAAAGACGTGCAGTAAAGGCGCTAGGGTTTGTATGACGCAGCCATTGAAAGGGTTATACTAGTTCAGAGGTTCAGATAAGGAGGTGTATACAGCCCTTTTCCCCACAATATCTCTCTTATCATCCATCCAAACCCTGTGATGAGGATATTCAAAAGAATTGTCTCATTGAGACGATTTTTTTGAGTACCCACATCATAGGGTTATAGGAAAACTAAAGATTTTACAACGTTAAAAACAAACCTTATCTAGAGCTATGTTAGTTGTTTATAGCTATCTACATTGTATAAAGACGTGCATTGAAGGCGCTGTGGCTTGTATGGCGCGACCACGGAAATGTTGATTGTTTGGTGTTTTAATCCGATTTCAACAATTTTCAATAAAATATCGGCGTTTCCTAGGTAAGTTATCAGACTTTTGGTCCATTTATCCTGACGGAAGCCAGTCAGTCGATATGCTTAGCCTACAAACCTGAGCGCCAATGTGAGCAGCCATTACTACCATATATTGCAAGGCTTTGGTATGACCCGGTCTGGAATCGAACCCGCAACCTCCCACACCCGAGATAGACGCACTACCACTACAACACCGAGGAATATAATAGCTGTTTACGGCCACCGACATTTGACAAAGACGTGCCCTCGAAATTGTATATAGACGGTTAGTGAGGTTTGTATTGCACGGCCATTGAAAGTGCTATAATACCTATGTATGGCCATCGAAGGACCCGTTGCAACAGGTGCTTGAGACTTTGTACAAATAAAATATAAAAAAATGCCCGACTACATTTACTATAGAAGCAAAAGGCAAATCTAATATTACAGTCTCGATACCGTATTGTCTATGTACCATGTAAGTGATGCCATAATTAAGTGACATTGGTACCCCAAGTCTCTTGTCGCGGCTTTTTGTAACACATACAATTGATCCATTGCCTATACTAGACATTTGAGCAAACATCACAAAACGACCTTCGAGATTTGCGACCAGACCAGCGTATATACAGATCGACATCTCGTTATACAAGCATCGCGGAAGTCTTAAGAGAATACATGTAGTTATGATTTAATTAAACAAATCAACTACATAAGAAAGCTGTGTAAACGTGTATTTTAAAAAGAAACGAAGGTCGGTTTTCGTGTGGCTTTTGTTAACTTCATTGCTTATTTGATTCAGAAAGTGATTAATGAGATAAGCATACGTCTATAATGCGTCCAGTCCCTTTCACCGTGTTTTGCATGCCAACACCTTACACATGCACACTGGAACCATGCATACTACTAAGCTAATGTGAACTCTTTCTCTGTCGAATTTCACGTAGTCGACACTTCCATGTTGAAAATAGGACCACTTTATTGTTCGTCCAATATAAACTGTGGTAACATTTAATGTCTAAGTGGCAACTAATACAGATTTAATGAGAGACAGCTCGTTATGAGCTGTCTCACCTGAAATATGCATTTTATGCAAACGCGTTTAATTGCCCTTGGCAGCGAAAGGGTTAACATTTTAAATTGATGTTACTTTGGTCGTTGCGTTTTCCCACAAGTTAGACACTTCGGACATCCACCTTCTCGTTAGTTTCGGTCAAAATATATTTCTGAATAAAGGAACTGTCTACAACATGCGTTTACGCTTAACATTCGACACCAAAAATGACATGCAGTTTAAATATGCTAATCTGCATAAACGTTATCCATTGTTAAGTGGTACGTAGGTTATCAGACTTTATATCTTGTTTGGCGTTTAACGCCATTTAAACAAAAAAAATCCGTTATATCACGGTTTTCCTTGGTAAGTTACCAGTTCTTCAGGTCCATTTAATCCAGACACCAAAGCGTCAGCCCTTAGCTAACATCATAGCCATGTGCGCCAATGAGGGAAACCATTACCAACATTTGTTAAAGTATTTGGTATGACCCGACCAGGCATCGAACTCACGATCTCGCGTACTCGAGGCGGACACACTATAACTACACAACTGATACGTTCATATGCATTGTTGTACATTTTAAAGCTTTTACTTATATATATATATGAGCCGTTCCTCAAGAAAACCAACACCATAGTCCCTGCGTAATGTATCGACCCAGATCAGCGCAGGCTACGCCGGGCGGACACATTCCGTCTCAGGGGTAAGGAAGTATAGAGTAATAATTCCAGAAACAGAAAATTCACAGGAGGTGAAAAGTGTCTGTTCTGGTTAGCCTGCGCGGCATACTTTACGCAGTGTCCACAGTGTTTGTTTTCTCGTGGAACGGTTCATATATAAGGCAAACGAGAATCACCCCGTACGCTTTTGGCCATGTTTAACCTGAATACGAATTATTTGATCAATCGTGGTAGAAGGTAATTCAATTAACATTTGTGCCAAATTGTTTTTAAAATTGGGCTATTTAATTTCGACGATTTTTAACGAATTATTTTTTCTCAAAAAATATATTAGTTTACCCGATTGTTAAAATATTTGACCTTTACAATTACGCGTTCCGTTAAACTACATCTTTGCTGAACATAGTCCTAGTATTTTTTCCGATATTGCATCACTTTAAAGTGTTATTTCAATGAAGTGAATTCATATGTATACTATCGAATCAACACAGGGAATCAATTCTCAAGAGAATATCAAATTAATAATAAAGGCATATAGTTCATGTGTCTGTAGGCATGTATGAATTTCGAGTTGTACGCCCATTGACTAGTGAGTGACGAAATTAACAGGTGCCCATTATGTAACACTAGCAAACCTGACTTTCGACCCAACGCTGTAGTTCAATGTATCTGCAGAGCTCCAGATAAGGTGCGTGAATACATGATGACGCATTGAAATGCAGGAACAACGAATGAAAATATTTGCTGTTCGTCGTATCACGCATTTAAACCCGGAAAATGAATATACAAACATTTTCTGTGCGGATGTTTTAATCGGAAGACAAAATGAAAATGACGCATTTTCAGAGGAATCCCGATCGTTAAATATAATCGCGGTCGAAAAAATTACATTAACACCGTATGTAATTCACCTTGGTATAATTTGACTCTTCACCGATATGTGCAGTTTTTACGGAACAACGAGTTCTCATGGTTCGGAATTGATACACAAATACTGTCTGTTCGCGGGCGGCGAAAGAATCCGTCTGCACAACCAACTACACCTGGTTCGTTATCAAAATATATCAAAATGGAAGAACTGCTGAGTTCTGCAATAGCAGAATAAATTTTTAATCATTCAAATAAACAACAGCCAATTAAAAGAAAACATCATGAAAAAGTATCCCCCAAAACAATCGATCTTTGGATACGAGAGTTCCCGTGGTTTATTTTGACTGATGAAGTTATGTATTTTGTCTTTTCTTCCCTAGTAATACACAATGCGTCCCTCAAATAATAAAGATTAAGTGATTTACCAATATTATTTAATATTTAATTCGCATAACAATGAATCTGGAGACCTGACTTTAACCCATCGGAAGGGTGTTAGGCGTGTTCAGTAAGAATAGAGTTGTAAAACAATAGGTTAAAAAACTTTAAAAATTACCTTTAGTAAAGCAAGCATTTTGGACAAATTTGAAGTTGT
Source organism: Serripes groenlandicus (assembly GCA_031761405.1). Taxonomy (NCBI): domain Eukaryota; kingdom Metazoa; phylum Mollusca; class Bivalvia; order Cardiida; family Cardiidae; genus Serripes; species Serripes groenlandicus. The sequence continues at coordinate 9,903,376 of JASEVX010000012.1, forward strand.
ACAAACAATTTATTTCATTATATAATGGCGTTGCATATAGAATAGACGCCAAAACCAAGGACGTAGACAAATCACAATATTTCACACTATGAGGCGATCAAACATAAGCCTTTTGAGATATTTACAGACATAAAATCCATATGATATGAGTCTAGAAAGTAACTTATTTTGTCTTGAAATGCATTGTAAACTTAAGTAGTTAAAAGGAGGTAATTAAACAAGATTTATAAACATGAATAAAATGTTTATTAAAGTAACTTGTAAATTCAAAATAGTGCAGTAAAAGGAACACATGCTTATATTGAGCAATGTTTCACTTTCTAATAATGCTTTCTGCTGCAGTATCATCAACATATTGTCATTATAATGAGTATATCTCTCTTTTAAATTTACTCTTTTGTGTTCATGGATACACAGCAAGTGAATATTATTAAGAGTTTTTAAATTACTGTTTAAACTGTTACATAGGCAGTGGAATGCCTATTTAAGATTAGAAGCATAATACATAAGTTAAAAATATGTTGACCTTCCTTATTTTGGGGTGATGGGCTTCCTGTAGTGATTCACTTTTTAATAATTATGTTAGGGAGTAAAACATATTAAACCAAAGTAATTATCAGGAGCTCTGTATCACAGAGATGCTAACAGATTTGTGGAAGTATCATTGTGCATTTTTATTTGTCTCCTTAAAATGATAGTAGAAAAATAAAATGAGCAATAACACTTAAACGCAAACAGGGAAATCTCACCGTTTTGTCTCCGTTTCCAACTTGAAAACGATGTTCTAATTATAGACCATTCATTTATATTTATCAGCCATTCGGGCAAAGATGCGCGTCAAAATGCTTGTTTTATCAAGAAAAGCTTCTATTTGTGGGAAAGGGTTAAGTTTGCTTGTCATTATCTATTTTTGTTACCATCTGCAACATGTTTGTCATGATGCATTTGATTTATCAGGGATAAGCAAATCATATATTCATACCATTACAGTATTGGGACACTTATAACATATTTATGTAAACTTTTCACATTTTTAACATAAAATTGTTTGCAGAAGATTTTTGAACATTGCAGATATTAAAGCCTTTACTCCATGTAGGGGCTTTCTGATGACATTGCTGCAGACATCTTTAGAAAACATTTTGACTGAAGTAGATCTTGCTCAATGCAAGCAATTCTAATTTTCCTATAATATTTTCTTCCCCTTTTCCATGTGTTAAACCTCCATTTATAGATGGAATCATGAAACAAGCTTTAAAAAAATGAAGTAAGATTAGATGATCTCAATTTTTACTATATTGCTTTCAAATTTTGTGATTTTAAGTTTTAGTAAGACATGTTATGAACAAAACATAGTATGCAACAGTGCGCCTATTATATTTTACCTGTTCTGCAACTACATTATGTATGTTTATTTTTTAAAATAAATCCTGTTTTACCCATACATTTTTCACAATTATTCGTATATAACAGTATATATTGAACATTTCCATATTATGTTATCAAAGGAAAACTAGCTCATAATGAGCTAGCTATTCTCCATTTACCACAATGTATTGATCAACATACAAGTTTCTCAGTAATGAAAATCTTAAAACATTTTTACTATTAACATGAAATTATTAGCAAATAATCACACATTAAGAAAGTCTTCCCCAAAAACCTGTCAATTGATGAAGATGTCTCTTTTAAAATATATATGGACAAAGATTATTTATAATCATAAACTAGACTAGATTGTCTAACAAGAGCTGTCCACAAGTATTTGGCCGTTTGATACTATAGACAACAGTTGTTACTGAGATAGTGGCTTGATAAAATAGAACTATAAATCAAGTTGGATAAGTCTTGTTTGAATAGCATCTGCTGTTTGTGAGAAAAGCCCTAGCATGCAAAACGTCAACCCAAAATTATAAATTCACAAAGGGCCATCATTTATAATAAATTCAGTCAGGAGTTACCTTATCTGATTGTTTGATACCTTTAAAGGCTATATAAGAGCCTTAAATCAATATCTGGGTGGTTACATAGATATGTGCATGATCGTGCCATGCATGCAAAACTTTAACCAAATTTTAAAAGTAAAAAAGGGACATAATTTGTACTTCATTCATACAAGAGTTATCTAACTTGACTGTCTGACACATCGGAAGACATGAATGCTGTTTCAAGACAATATCATTAGTAGTTACTGAGATATATCCATGAAAGTACCTTGCATGCAAAACTGTAACCAGAATTTCTAAGTAATGGTTTTCTCACACCAGTACTCCACACAGCAATCTTCTCAGGCAAATATATACTAGGATATGGACTTTTAATGTCGTTGAACACAACACTTTAACCAGAATTACTAAGTTCTAAAAGGGCTAAACTTGCAGTAAATGCAGGATAGAGTTATCTTACTTTAACCAGAATTTCTAAGTAAAAAAATGGCCAGAATTTGCATTATATGCTAAAAAGGGTTATCAAACTTGATTGTTTATATAGGTGTGATGGTTAGGAAGGGTTGTATATACTATTAATTGTTTGGTTGGGGCTTAACGCCGTTTTTAACAATTTCTCAGTCATATCACGGCGGCCAGTTCACATACTCATGTGTTTCATGGTTTTCTCACACCAGTACTCATCACAGCAATCTTCTCAAGCAAATATATACTAGGATATGGACTTTTAATGTAGTTGCACACAACACTTTAACCAGAATTACTAAGTTATAAAAGGGCTAAACTTGCAGTAAATGCAGGATAGAGTTATCTTACTTTAACCAGAATTTCTAAGTAAAAAAATGGCCAGAATTTGCATTATATGCTGGAAAGAGTTATCAAACTTGATTGTTTATATAGGTGTGATGGTTGGGAATGGTTGTAGATACTATTGATTGATTGATTGATTGGGGTTTAACGCCGTTTTTAACAATATCTCAGTCATATCACGACGGCCAGTTCACCTACTCATGTGTTTCATGGTTTTCTCACACCAGTACTCCACACAGCAATCTTCTCAAGCAAATACATACTAGGATATGGACTTTTAATGTCATTGCACACAACACTTTAACCAGAATTACTAAGTTATAAAAGGGCTAAACTTGCAGTAAATGCAGGATAGAGATATCTTACCTGATAATATACATAGGTGTGATGGTTGGGAAGTGTTGTATAAAGTTTCAATGCAAAGCATAAAGTAAATACAGAGATATGGAGTCTTAATGTAGTTGCATGCAAAACTTGAACACGAATTTCTTAGTGCATACTTGTGTCAAAATCTAATATAGGGTATTTGGATTTGTCCTGCAAGGTCATCTGATGATGTCCAATAAGTGTGTGAAGTTTCAAAGCAAAAGCATCTGTGGTTTGTGAGAAAAAGCCTTGCATGAAAAACTTTAACAAAAGTTGCAACGCAAACGCCAACACCGACGCACAAGTGACTGTTATAGCTCTCGTGTTCTTTGAATAGTCGAGCTAAACAAAATACTAAGTTTTAAAGCAAGTTTAAAACAAACAAAAAACATGATCAAATGCAATTATTAATAACATTTTCAAAATAATTCGTTACTAGTACTTTCAGTACTTTGATTTAATTTGACTATGTAGATATCGGCCATCCCACGAGAAAAGCAACATTGTCGACCCGGATCAGCCTAAGCATGCCGCGCAGGCTAACCCGGTGAAACACTCTTCGCCTCCTATGGATTTTATTTTCCAGGAATCATTACTCTATAACTTTATCCCCCTGAGACGGAATGTGTTGGCCAGGATTAGCCTGCGCGGATTGTGCAAACTGATCTGGATAGATACATCAAGCAGAAGCGAAAATGTAGCCTTGTTTGTGGAACGGCTGAAATAGCAGAACGATCTCCGTTCCCTGGCGGCCATGTTCCTCAAGGGATCAGTATAACCTGAACAATCTTAGTAGAGGGTCGTGCCAAATTATTTTTCAAATCGGGCCAGTATTTCTGTGTACAAATTTACATTTTTAAAGTTGCTATGGCTATCAAGTAATTAAATTATTTGGTCAGTTTGAAAAATCACTTGAGGAACTGTTCTGTGAATAAATTTCAAAAAGTTCCATTGGTTGAATGAAGGAAAAGTTTAGCGGATGGACGGAAGTACAGACATACGCACGAACAGACGGCTAGACGACGACGCCGACGACGGACGGTTAGGGATCGCAATAGCTCAGCAAAAACATTCAGCTAAGCACAAAAATAAATACAAATTAAAAAAATCACGGAACCAAGTTCATTTTACAATACTTCCATTAAGGTCAATCTTGACTGGATTGTTTGGAAGTTTGCTATAGTCCGATTTCCAGATGGTCAGAATTGGATTGGATTTCATTTTCTTACTGTTTTGTTGAAAATTGAGACCCGCTTCCATCCAGTTTGCTGTAAGTCCTTGGTGATCTACAAAGAAATACGTATTCATCCTTAAATGAGTCTTACCGTGGAAATTACCATTTTTAAAACAGTGTAGTTTTTAATCGACCTCTACATCTGCTCTGTTCCTACACAAGTTGACTAAAAGTTCAAGATTCAAGATTAAAAAAAAAGTATAATTTAACTTATATATGAACAGTTAACGTCTTGATCAGACTGTGGCTGCACGCACTGATCTCGAACTATAATGTTAACAAAAGCCAACGTGTACATGTTCCAATGGACCGGCTCAAATACTTCAGATATCGTACAACGTGCATGCGCATCGGAAGTGCAACACAACCGCCATGAAAAACGTGAATGATTTTCACGGTCTCAAACATTTCGCTCTACATCGGGATCGAACCAAAGCATTCCGGTCTAAAACCAAGGCGACTTCCTTTCTGGCGACTGGACCGCTCACCTGAGCTATGTTATGTGATTTGTAATGCCTACCACCATAACTCATTTTGTGGTCAGGTAAGCCGATACAAGAGGCACAAGAGGACCAGTATTGCTAGAAACCACAAAGCGAAAGACCCACTTCTTGTGTTGTCTGTCTTTTGTCAAGTTAATGTTAATATGACTTAAAAGATTACCAAATAAAAATTTATGTTCCTGTTAGTATTTAACAACGTTTTCCCCTATATACTCTCTATGTAAAACAGATGTCCCAAAGGGCGGGGCTTATTTTGAAAATAGATGCATAATTTGAACAATCTTGGTAGAGGACACTAGACCATCATTCTCATTAAATATCTAAGTTTCAGGCCTTTCGGTTTCAGAAAACAATATAAGTTTTTCCCTATATATCTTCATATCAAGTAGGTGACCCCTGTGGTGTGGCCAACTTTGAACACATAGTCATCATTTGAATAATATTGGTAGAGGACCACTAGACAAGTATACACACCAAAATATCTAAGCTGTACGCCTTCCGGTTTCAGACAATAACATTTTCAAAGTTTAATTTGTATTCGGTTGACATGGGAATCAGAGTTCTGCATGTAATACATTTATTTGAACAACTTCAAAAAAGGTGTACCAAAGTATCATTCCTTCCAAGTTTAGTCAAAGTCCATACAGTGGTTTAGGAGGAGATGTTGCTTAAAGAAATTGTTGACGATGGACAACAGGCGACCACAATAGCTCACCTTTAAAGTTGGTTTTGTTATAAAAAGTCATATGAAATAGTACACGTTGATTTTGTTATGTAAATGATATCTCAAAAACATTTTGAAAACGTTAATTATGTAATACAAGGACAAATAAAATGTTATACTTTATTTAGTTATAAAAAGACACTTTGAAAACCTAAAAGTTGATTGTGTAATATGAAGACGATTTTGTAATAAAAGTAAATAACAAATATTAAAAATGGTTTTGTAATAAAAAGTCATATGAAATGTTGAAGTTTATTAAGTTATAAAAAGCCTTTTGAAATATTGAAAGTTGATTATGTAATAAAAATATATTTGAAATATTAAAAGTTGATGTTGTAATTTAAAGATATTTGAACTATTTAAAGGATGCTTTAATAAAAAGACACATGAAATGTAAAATAAATATTTTGTAAAAAACATTGAATATTGAAAGACATATGAAATAATATTTTGCATTAAATAGACAAATGAAATATTAAAAGTTGATGTTGTAATTCAGAGACATATTAAATATTAAAAGTTGATGTTGTAATTCAGAGACATATTAAATATTAAAAGTTGATGTAGTAATTAAAAGACATGAAATATTGTACATTATTTACCCTCGAAGTTGGAGTACAGAGTTGTCTCATTGCTCCTCCATGCAAAATAGATATGCCAAATCGTCCACATGCTCCATGCCTCCCTGTACTTCTCTTTATCTTTATACCAATTTGTTGCGATGTTATTCGGAGCATATGGCTTAACCTTTGAGTCCGACAGGGCGGTATCAATCCAACGTAAAAACATCAACCAATTGTTCGTACTCGGTGAAAATCCCCAAGAACCGAGCACTGGATACAAGAACACGTGACTTTCATGTGGCACTTCCAGGTATCCCCTGGCACCCGAATGTTTAATTGAAACACCCTGAAGCGCGTAACCATTGATTGAAGGAACATGGTCATACTTCCTATGCACCAGTTTAAGGTATTGGTAGAAGAGTGGCGAGACAACTAAGTCGTCTTCTAAAATAACAGCAATTTCTGAACTGTTTTCCACCGGGGTCCAAGGATTCAACCACTGCCCGTACAAACCCACGTGGGTTGGCTGATGGTACACCGAAAACTCGCCATGTTTGAACAGGAATGAGCTGGTAACTAGCGTTACGTTTTTGTCAATCGTTCCGTCCTTAGATCTGTCGATCCAAACTTCGAGCTTAATATCATCATTAAAGTACTTTGCAGCATTTAATGAGTCTAACAACCTAAGAAGTGATTTGGCCCTGTTGTAAACAATTGCTATGATTCGTAAGTCATACTGTTTGTTCATCCGTTCCTTATCGAAAATAAAACAACTGTCCGGTATGCCCACTTCGCTGTATTTTGGAGCTTCAATTACAACAATTCGTCCTTTCTGACGTATCACTTTTACGATATATTCGTTTGAATCATTAGGAACATTTAGAACATTGGAAACTTTTGGAAAGTTTAGAACGTTTGCAATGTTTGGAACGATATGACTTTTAGAATGCGAGAGACAATACAATACCAAAAACACAATGAAAAAATAACACATGTTTTTTACGTTCCCGTTGCTGTTCCTAATGTTGCCAATGAATGGCAGACTACAAAACCTCATACCGCAAACAAGGGTGTTCAATTCGTTATATTGTACAAAAGTGCTGTATTTGTGTGTTCAAAACACATATTGAACAAATATATTTTTATTACTATTATATAAAAAACACTTCCAAAGTTTTAAACACGCTACATGTACGGGATTTATAATATACAAAGCATGGTCCAAGAAGACAACACACCTTAAGTGAACACGGTATCTGTATCTTAAACAAAAAATACGTGCACGGTTGTAGATTGCATCAAACTGAGTCTACGCGGTATAAGAAAATAATGAAACACACTGTTGTCCAATGATTTACTAAAGTAAATATCCTTAATCTCAAAAGTTGTGTAAACGTTTTTTTGCATTAACAAATATACTTTTATGAATGTTAGAAAGAGGCGTAACGTTATAATAATATCATTTTATATGGCAACAGCAAACAACATGTTACGCTAGTTTAAAAGTTCAATTGGAAATGTAAATACACTTGGGAGTTGCATACTGGGAAGCGTTAAGTTTCTTAAAACGTAATCATAGCGTGTTATATTACAATAACACAGTAACCGCCTTGATATAACCGGTAAAAGCTGTATTACACACTGCACAATCGATAATTACATATGAGCCGTTCCACGAGAAAACAAACATTATGGACGCTAAGTAATGTATTGACCCAGATCAGGCTAATCCGGACCGACACATTCCGTCTCAGGGGGATAGAGGTATGAAGTAATGATTCCGGAAAAATTAATCCACAGCAAGCGAAAACAGTCTGTCCGAGTTAATCTGCGCGGCATATTTAGGCTGATCCGTGTCGATACTTTACGCATAGTTCAACATGTTGGTACCTTAAGGAACGGCTCACATCTGTATACACAATCTGGGATGCTTTTCTCTCAAACTCGCATGTGCTAACATTAACCATTTTCCCACATTGTGACGCATTTGGACGCCTCTGTAGCAGACGACGTTTGAAAACATTGTGGCAATAGGAGGGAGAAATTGCTCAGAATAAGCATTTTGTCCTTTCATAACAATTTGTTCAACTCTATTTACTAATTAAACTTCCATCATAAAGAGTTTCGATATGTTTTGCCTAGATGATGTTCAAGATCATCTGCTGCGAGTCTGTTGTAGTTCGGAAATGGTTAACATCACAGGAGGTTATCCGGGGGACGACATGATGTCTCGTGTTATGACCTTTATAATGATGTCCCTCGAAACATCGCGTCTTGAGAGTCATGATTGTGTCGTAATTTTAATTTTAATTACAAGCGTCTTAAAGATTGCATACATATGTCATATTGGGTAGCAGTGAAAAAGTTATTTAAATTACACCTGTTAAATATCAAACTGGTGCACATGTTCTGTCTGAACCCTTTCCCACATACGGACAGCTCTACAGCTGAGTGAGTCACCAGACAACTTTTTTTAAAAACAGTGTTTGAAATGGAGATATGTCCCCTTTTGTCGAATTATTTCTTCTTTATTTATTAATTATGTTTTCATTTGAATATATTTTCTATATGTTTGCCAAACTGATTTCAAAGTCGTCTGCTGTATATTTCTTGATACAGTATATTGGGAAGGGTTGATTTATATCGTCACAGAGACGAACAATCGGTCATGCTTACAGGGTAATATTTATTGTTTGAAAGAAATACATTGTTCTTTCAGCATGTATTATGTTAATACAAATTAAAAGGTAAAATGATTGATCACTGCTGTGTTGCAGGATCCACGAACATATGGTAACTTTTTTCATGAGTGCCAACCTAGAATTTAAGAATGAAGAGGCGATCATAATGCCTGATGATTTGATCCGGTTTTAACTTTAAGAAGGCACATGTATTTTTTTAGCTGGTTTCTAAGCATAATTATTTATATTGATTGTTTTCAGTAGGATGCGCCCAGTCAGAATGGCCCAAGGTTGTAATAATGAAGGTGACCCAAGAGAACAAGTCAGAGAAAGTAAATTCCACCCTGTGTAGAACCAGAGACATCACTGTCGAAAACTGCAAACAATTGGTGTGTTAATAGAGATTAACATCTCTTAGAGTTTAAAACCTTTCCCACATACTGTTGCGTTCGCAGCAGACGACTCTTGAAAACAATGTGACAAAAGGACGAATTATTCTCAAAAAGCAATTTCTCCTTTTGCAACAAAGATTCAACTTCTTCATTATATATGTTCTATCATATTGCTTAGATGCATAGTTGTATTCAGAGTTGTCTGAATGTCTACTGCAGATTTGCTTGTACATAATTAAAAATACTTGTTCAGAGAGTGTAAACAGTGTTGACCAGCCTGTGATTGCACATGACAATCTGGATCTACGGTTCACAAAAGTTAACAAGTACCGTTTCCGAAGGTCGAACTCATTAAATGCCTTCATTGTATCAATGTTTTCTCACTATTGTGTATATCAGTGCTTTCTGTATTACAGGGATGCTTTTGTATTACTTCTTTGTAATTTCCCTCTATGGTTAACTCTTATTTAATTTTATTTACAAAATATGATGCCCCTTTGGAGATGAAGCTGTAGGGTTGGCGGAGCTTTATCAAGGAGCCGGCTGAACTACTACAGAAGCCTCGTTCCACAGATGGTGAGTTCATAGATGTAGATATGGCTACAGCAAAAGGACCACTGAAGATTAACGCGTAACCCTGCTCATTACTCAAACTACAATCACCATTTCCTTTTATGTTTGTTAACCCTTTCCAAACTTACAACACATCTGCAGCAGATAACTTTGAAAGCATCTATGAAAACATTTGGAAAAGCTGTTTAAATTGAAGTATAATTATATAATAGAGTTTTTAAACTTGTGGCAAGTGGAGAAATATCTTATCTCGAATGCTCAATGCGAGCTATTCTGATCACTCTCGGTCTGTTGTTAAGTTTTTGCTTTAAGCAACATCTCCTCCTAAACAACTAGACCATTTACAACATAACTGCACAGGAATAATCTGTTTGTGGTCCTCTTTTAAAAAATTGTTCAACGATTTAAATTATATGAAGAGTTTCGTTACTGCTGCATCAGAAAGTGGGAAAATGGTAAATATTTTAAAATGCTTCTCCTCTGCATTCGCTTGTCGGCTTCTAAAATAATTTGATAGATATGTTCCTTGTGTGACCTTCTAAAACAGTTCTTCAAGCTATATTGATTGGTTGAAAAACACGGGAGCCAGCCGGCATCAGAAAATGACAAATTCTTATAAATTACATTCATAGGAAAGTGTTTGTCTGCTTTCAAGACAAATGTGTAGAAATGTTCCTTCAGTGACTGCCATTATAATTTCCAAGCAACTATGAATGGTTCAAACACAAAGCATTACAGGTGGCATCAGAAAAGGGCTAAACTCACATTTAAGCTTAAAATGACATCTCTTTATCCACTGTACCAATTTCAACTAAACATAACTGGAATGTTACATCTCGGATCCTCTTTCAAAATTGTTCAAAGATATATATATTCTATATAAAGCTTTGTTACATGCAGCATCAGAAAGGGAGAAAAATGCAATAACTATAAAATTCTTCTTCTCTGAATCTGATTGTCTGATTCCAAGATAATTTATTTTCAAGATAGTTCCTTTGTTGACACTGTGTATTATTGGTTCAAGTCATACGGTATTAGCAAAGCGGTAAAATGAACTTTAAGCTTCAAACGGCATCACAATTACAATGTACCGATATCAACCAAACTTCCCATTAATGTTCCTTTGATGTTCTTCTATCAGATTCAAATATGTAATGCCTTTTTACAAATGTCCTTAACTGATAGGCTGTTTCATTTGCAGTTCATTTTCAGTCTTGATTAAAACTTCGCCTGTACTATCAGTAGCACTTGCTACTAAACTATCACTCTTGTGATTGTTTAAGGGCCATCTTGAACCTCTTGTTCAACTTTACATTGAAAATCAAAGACCTTGCATGGAAAGATAAATCTTTAACCACATCCATTCCTAAAGTTTAATAACAATTTTACAGGAATGTTTCTTTGGTGATCCTCTATCAAAATTGGAAAAAGATTTAAATTTAAAAGTTTATATGTAGAAGTATGTTTGCTGCGGCATAGCTAAGAGGGTCCCCTAGGGGATGCCTAAACTTTAATATTGTTCTCCTCTAAGATTGCTCCTCTGATTCCATGATAATTTAGTAAAATGTTTCTTGGATAACCGTCTACACAAATTGTTAACGTCACAGTGATAGGTTAGCAAACCAGACGGCTAGACGGCTTAAAATAAATGGGCAAATTGACAAAACTTCCTAATTCATTTCTATGAAAGTGCTTGTCTGATTAAAAAAAAAATGACTTGGCTGAAATGTTTATTTAGTGACCTTCTACATAAGTTTTTTGAAGCTGCTTTGATTATCAACCTTGTGGCATCCGAAAAGGGTAACATGAACTTGTTTCCTTCAATCTACATCTCCTAAATAAGTAGACATATATAACTTGACCATGTTGAAACTGTATCAGAATGTTTGTCTTGGTCAAATCAACTATTCAAATCAAGAGCCAGAAAAGACCAATGCTCTCTGGATAAAGCTCAACAACACAACCAGATTTCACTCAATATGTTATTGTCCAAAAAGGTACAGGTGTCACTCCTTATATAACGGTAGGGGCAGGTAATTCCAGACTCTTTATGGGTTCCTTACAAGTTCGATTTGTTTGCGAGTCGACTGTATGGATATGGACGCAATGAAGAGGCGTTAGTTGGTTGGGGTGTCGACATATAGTGGAGATTCGGCACTGATCTGGTTGCTTGCAATTGGCGAAGTTATTGATTCATAACAGCAGATACGTAGTTTTCACTAAGAGACATCCCGGGATGATCCTTGTCAACGAAAGGTTTGGAACTTTGTCAATGTAAATTCTAAAACTTTAAACGAAGTAAAACATGACTTCATCAGTGGTTACAAAGTGTTCCTACTTACCAGCATTCAAACGATAAACTATGCACGTGTTTCCTCCTAAATTAAATGATATTGATTATCCGATATACAGAAGCCTACGATATAGTTTAACCATTTGCCATCTCTCTTTGGGTTGGTGGATTGACCCTTTCGATTACCTTTACGAAATACCTCACGAGTCGACTTAGTAGGGGATCTTTGCAATTCCCGACGTTTGGATTTAACGAGAGAAGAAAAGCCCATTGCACCACTGATAGTTTTTTCACAACCAATATATGCATTGGTGCTGATGCACCCTAGCAATAAAAATCCCCGAAAGGATTTAACGAGGCGTTTGGAGATTATGGATTTCGTTAGATACACACATTAAAACCTAGGTAAGCCTGACCTCCGAACAGTCTCACCAAGACATGCACTAAAAATGCAGATGCAGCAGGTTGCAAATCTAATATTATATTCTCGATACTGTATTGTCTATTACCCATGGAAGTGATGCCATATTTAAGTGACAACGCTACCCCAAGTCTCTAGACGCGGCTCTTTTCAAAAACAAACATTTCTATTGATCCATTACCTATACGAGACATTTGAGCAAACGTCACGCAAAAAACGACCCACGAGATTTCCGACCAGACCAGCGAAAACACAACTCAGCCTGCGCCACTGTCCGACATCTCGTTATACAAGCATCGCGGAAGTCTTTGGAGAATAGTTATGATTAAAGCATCGACTACATAAGTAAGCTGTGTGATCGTTAATTTAAAAACAAAACAACGAATGTCGGTGTTCCTATGACTTTGCTGTTTTTATCGATTATTGTATCCAGAACGTGATAAATGAGATAAGCATACGTTTAAAATGCATCGATTGCAGACCAAGTTCTTACAACTTAATTACAGCGATGTCTGGACAACTTTCCAGGTTACTGCTAAGTGCACAAAGACGTCTCAAATTATGACCCCGCGCTTACGGGAACCAAGCGCATTCCCTTTGGATCAGGCAACCGACGCTCAATGTCTATGTCACTGTCTCATAAGGCAAATAACCCAATTCAACTTGCAGACGCATGATCTGACGCTTCAGCAGCAGAAGCTTTTGAAAAGAGTGTGACAAAAGGAAAACTGTCTCACAGTGTTTTAACTGAGATTTAAACCACAAGAAGACAAACAATTAGCATATCTTCTTCAATTATTGGTAATTTGCATGAAAACATATTTTTTTCATGTGCTGAAATAGCAAAACAAATGCATGTCATAAGGCTTTCATAAATGAATCTAGCATGAAATTAAGCACAGCAACATACCATTTTGTTTTTGTTTTTCTTATTATCCATACATAAAAAAAAACAATGTTACAACAACAGTTAAATATTATAAAAAATCTCCTTTTCAGTTCAGTTCATCCTTAAGTAAACTATAAACAGTTATGATCATGCTTATACTGTGGATGCACACACTGATATAGAACTATACTGTTCACAAAATGTTCGAATGGACCAGCTTAAATACGAACAAAAATTTAAGTCATCTCTTAAACCAGTACCGTTGTCACGTGAGAAATACGGCATAATTTGAGCAAGTTGATTTTTCGTACAAAGCGCATGCGCATCGGAAGTGCAACACAAACACCATGAAAGCTGTGAATGATTGTCACTGTCTAAAATTTCGCTATACACTATACACCGAGATCTAGGGTCTTCGGTCTAAAACCCGGGCGCCTACCGTTCGGCAAGGAACGAACAAGTATTTTCTTAGAGCATGTGATTCAAGACGAGTGCCCTGCTGTGTTATCTATCACTTTGTCGCTGGCTTAAATTGCCAACCTGTCTGGGATATCGAATGTGTCTGGGTCGCCTGTTTTCGAGATGCATTATGGTAACTCATTGATGGATTTAAAACGTTGATTGTTTTTAATGAAAAGTGATAACAAACATTGAAAGTTCATTTCGTTATAAAGACATAGAAATGCATTTGAAATATTAAAAGCTGATTTTGAATTAAAAAAGACATCTTAGATATAAAAAGATGTTTGTACAATAAAGGGAAATAAACAAGAGGTCCATGATGGCCCTGAATCGCTCACCTGAGTAATGAAATGTGATTTGTCATGCCTACCACAATAACTCCCTTTGCGGTCAGGTAAGCTAATACAAGAGGCCCCAAAGGACCAGTATAGCTCCACCCCATCGAAAACAATTGTTTGTCTTTTGTCAAGTTAATGTTAATATGACTAAGAAGATCACCAAAGAAAAGTGTATGTACCAGTTAGTATTTAACAAGGTTTTCCCCTATATAACTCTATGTAAAACAGGTGTTCTTAAGGGCAGGTTCAAATTTGATCCCAGAGGCATACGCTGAACAATCTAGGTAGAAGACAACTAAACAATGCTACACACCAACTATCTAAGCTCTACGCCTTTCGGTTTTTCAAAACAATTCCATATATAGCCTCTATGTCAAACAGTTGACCACCAGAACTATGACTTAGAAGATCACCAAAGAAAAGTGTATGTACCAGTTAGTATTTAACAAGGTTTTCTCCTATATAACTATATGTAAAACAGGTGTCCCCAAGGGCGGGTTCAATTTTGACACAAGAGGCATAATTTGAACAATCGTTGTATAAGAGCAATATACAATGCTACAAACCAAATATGTAGGTATTTTGGTTTTAGACAAGAATATTTTCAAAGATTAATTGTTTTCGGTTGCCATGGCCACCAGAGTTTTGCATGGAATTAATTTCTTTGAACTACTTCAAAAAAGGATTACCCAAGTATCTTCCAAGTTTAGTCAAATCCATACAATGGTTTAGGAGGAGAATTTGTTTAAATAAATTGTTGACGACGCACAAAAGGCAATCACAAAAGCTCACTCACTTTGAGCACTTCTTGCACATGTGAGCTAAACAAATTAAAAGTTGGTTTTGTAATTAAAAGTCATATGCATTTCGTTATAAAACGATAAATGATATCTTGAAAGTTGATGTTGTAAGTTTATTTAGTTATAAAAGACATTTGAAAAACTAAAAGTTGATTTTGTAATATAAAGATAAATTAAAAATATTGAAAATTTATTATGTAATGAAAAGACATTTTAGATATAGAAAGACATAAAAAGACGATTTTGTAATAAAAAATATCAAAAATGATTTGGTAATAATAAGTCTCATTATTTGTCTGTTCATTTTCCGGTGGCAATACATGCAGATTGACATGCGCAGTTCAGACACGACAAATTAAAATGCCGTATCCACACCCGGTGAAAACACAAGATTGTGACGTCAGACAGTACGCGGACTTCTTTTAGAGAGGTTCCCGCTTTGAACATGAGCTACATAGAAAAATATGCAGACAACCAGTAATATTTAGGAATATTGTTTCTATTGTATGTATCGAAAATCTAGCGTCAAATTTAATAAAACCCGCAAATAAAGATTGCGTATCCCACCTAGTAAAAATACAGAATTGTGACGTCAGACAATGCGCATCTACTTTCAGCGAGGTTCAGGTTTTGAGTCTGCGCTAATTAGTAAAATATGCAGACAGCCAGTACTTTTAAGGAAAATCGTTTCTATTGTATCGAAAACCTACTAGCGTCAAATGTAATACAAACTAGCAAAAAAGATTGTGTTGTTATTTTCTCCCACAAAACAATGGAAATTTAATTTAATAATGTTATTGGGCGAGATCTACGTATTATAATACTTTCTAGGGACGTGGCCTAAGTATTGTAGTAAATATTTGTCCGCCATTCATCTTTTTATTTCACGATTACAAAATTGGTTTCCTAATAAAAAAAATTGAATCTGTATATTTGTTACTTTTTTCGCTCTTCACAGATCGTAGGTACGATATATAATAAAAGAACTATAACGTTGCCGGAGCGATAAATGGGTTGCACGACTCGTAGCATATATATATATTTATATATATAACGTGTGTAATATAACATGACCGAATACTAGGAAAATGACGTCACGTAAGCGGTTTGATTTAACTATTGTAAACGCTAAGTACATTTTATCGAAATACGCCTCATAAGTAACTTTATGTGATAAATAGAATATCTCATGAGTGTTTATTTATAATCACTTTAAATAAACTCCATAACTAAGCTGAATATGACATCGGCATAATTATTGGGGGCATTGTTATATGGTTTACTGACGAAATTAAAATAGCTTTGGGAAACCCGAATTTCTTTTTGTGTTACGTCATGTGAATAAAAATGAATCTGATTTTCGTTGTCATTTCATAGATAAGTTTTACTATGATTATAGGCGGTACCTATTTCGAGTAAACATTTGATATGTTAATATGCAAAGCCTAGGTCGTGTGAAATTTAGATCATTTAATTAAGCATAATCAGTCCACAAACAAGAAAAATATATTGAAAAAAAACCTAAATTTATCATGTATTTAAGCTTAATTAGTTTGTTTAATTTGTTTTATTGGGGTTTTACGCCGCTTTCAACATTATCTAAGTTATATCACTTACAGTTCACTTATTCATGATCCTTGGGTTAACAAACTAGTACTAGGCTAGAAAATGTGCCTTGACCGAGGGCATTCTACCATGACCATCGTGCCGCGACTAGAGATCTTATTGCATACTTTCATATTGTAAACTATTTGCTTTACGTTGTGGAGGTTTTTTTTATTATCTAGAATTGATAAATGTGCTTCCGAATTAGAAACAAACTGTTTGTTTACATAAGTAGTAATTTTTGTGCAAATACCGTTTGAATTATAACGGTGACGTAATTCTTTTAAATGACGTCATGCACGTGCATAATCAACATTTTAAACGCGCGTTTTAGACTGTTTTCATGTCAAAAAACGAAATGTTAGCATGAGACAGTAAGAAATTGTCCGTGATCAATATATGAGAATTTAACATTACAAAGTCCCGTGAGGTTTAACAATGATATTTAGGTCAGCTATGTTTGTTTACATAACAAAAGTAGTCCCTAGCATGTTAATTATGCAGAATTTTCGCACGTCCTTATCTACGGTCATGATCACTCCTTGACAGCGGTCATGATCGAAAAATCATGACCACTTTCTTCAATGCAAAGTGAACGGGACAATATCAAAGTATGCACTAAAATTGTAAACTGACTCTTACCACGGTTGATTGATTGATTTGAGCTTAACATTATTTTCAATGGAATTTCAGTTCACCTAACATTCCCCTCTGGCTTTCTAGAAACAATACTCTACCCAACAATCTTCCAAGGCAACTGGCTACCTTTATTTATCTATTTACCTGATATGCTACTTTAACAAATTCAAGGAAAGACATAGGAAAGTTAAAGGCATTTTGAGTTAATATTGTTGACGCATATGAAAAGGACCACTTGCTCATGATCAGTAAGTTCCCTTTTGTCACAATGTTTCCAATACTATTCATTAATTAAACCTTGGCTTCCCTCTTCTTTTTACCTTAACAGTGTCAATGTTATTTGCTGCAGGTTTTATGTATGTTTGATGTATGTAGGAAAGGGTTAAGTTTAGCCGCTTCTCTGATGTAAATGACTTCATGTCTGTGTCTAATCTGAATACATTTTCGGAATGTTGTAATTGCTCCAAAATGAACAATATCTACCTATCCAACAATATCTTCACTTTGAACCCTTATCTCCTTTGCTGGTTTTTAATTTGTAAAACATGAAACAGCAATAGTTTATTGTTTAATAAGTACTAGTGTCAACAACTGATTATGTATACATGTATATGAACAGTTTATGAGCAATTTCACCTTTTGCCAAAATGATTTCAAAAGTCATCTGCTGCAGAGGCTCGGAAAGGGTATATACTCGTATGTGGAAAATGGCTGAAACAGTAAATTGAGAAAATTACGCTTATTATGATCTATTTCATCTTTTGCCACAATTATTTCAAAAGTCGTCTGTTACAGAGTTTCAGTAAGGGTATGTAGCAACACGTTTTGTAATAAAAACCCGTTTTGTAATAAAATGCTTAAATGTTACAATCTGTTCTTTCAGCTTTACTTGACAAGGAATCAATACACAAATGTTCAATACTTATTTCTTCAGAAGAATAGTTAATAAAACATACATAAACACAAAGGACCAGTTGGTTAATACCACATTTTCAGACTTTTTGTTGTAATAAAATGTTCAAATGTCAATTAAACTGAAATGTTCAACTTAAAATTACAATAAACCTGTGTACAAATGTTAAAAGTCTTATTTTAGAATGTTAATCATGAACAATTTCATAATACATACATGAATGTCAAGAACCCGTTTTGTAATACCACTTTTTGGGACTCCACCCGCTTTGTAATAAAAATATCGGGTATGTAAAAATATGTTTATTTCAGCTATAATGTACAAGATGTTAAATACTTCTTATTTCAGTAGGGTATTGATGAAATCGCGTGTGAAACATACATGAATATAAAGACCGCGTTTTTTTATACCACTTTTCTGGACTCAACTCGTTTTGTAATACAAATATCGTTATACAAAAATATGTTTATTTCAGCTATAATTTACAAGAGCGAGAGAGAGAGAGAGAGAGAGAGAGAGAGAGAGAGAGAGAGAGAGAGAGAGAGAGGGAGAGAGAGAGAGAGAGAGAGAGAGAGAGAGAGAGAGAGAGAGAGAGAGAGAGAGAGAGAGAGAGAGAGAGTGAGTGAGAGAGAGAGAGAGAGAGAGTGAGAGAGAGAGAGAAAAAGAGAGGCAGAGAGATATATAGAGAGAGAGGGAGAGAGAGATAGAGAGAGAGATAGGTAGATAGCCAGAGACAGAGAGAAAGGAAGAGAGAGAGAGACTGAGGATAGAGAGAGAGAGTGACAACGTGAGGGATAGTTATAGAGAGACAGAGACAGATATACGAGACAGAGACACAGAGAGAGAGAGAGAGAGAGAGAGAGAGAGAAAAAAGGGAGAGGCAGAGAGAAATATATATAGAGAGGGAGAGAGAGAGATAGAGAGAGAGATAGAGAGAGAGAGATAGGCAGATAGCCAGAGACAGAGAGAAAGCATGAGAGAGAGAGACTGAGGATAGAGAGAGAGACTGAGGATAGAGAGAGAGAGAGACAACGTGAGGGATAGTTATAGAGAGACAGAGGCAGATATATATATATATATATTATATATATATATATATATAATATAGAGAGAGAGAGAAATACAGAAATAGTCAGAGACGCACAGGCAGAGAGATAGAAAGAGACAGTGAATGATACAGAGAAGGAGAGATCAAGAGAACCAGAGACAGAGAAAGATAGAGAGAGAGAAAAAACATAGAGAGAGAGAGAGAGAGAGTGAGAGAGATGTCTAGGTATAATGAGTTAGAGCGGGATGTTGGGAAAGGGAGAGAGAGTTAAACAGACAGACAGAGACATACAAGAGAGACAGAGAGAGAGATAGAGAGGAGAAAAAGAAAGAGACAAAGATAATGATATATCAAGAGAGGGGGAGAGTTAAAGAGACGAAGAGAGAGCAAGAGAGACCTGGAGAAAGATATCGATAGAAAGATAAAGATAGAATGGGAGAGAATGATGGGGAAAGAGAGTGGGAGTGTCATAGAGACGAAGAAAGGGAGAGATAGAGAGTAAAGGCTTGGTATATTGAGAGAGAGAGAGAGAGAGAGAGAGAGAGAGAGAGAGAGAGACATAGAGAGAGAGAGAGACAGAGAGAGAGAGAGACAGAGAGAGAGAGAGATAGAGATAAGAGAGAGAGTGAGAAGGAGATTAAGAGAGGGAGATAGAGAGGGAGAGAGAGAGAGAGAGAGCGAGAGAAAGAGAGAGAGAGAGAGAGAGAGAGAGAGAGAGACAAGTAGAGAGAGAGAGAGAGAGAGAAAGAGAGAGAGAGAGAGAGACAGCGAGAGAGAACGATATAGAGAAATTAAGAAAGATAAAGAGATTCAGACAGACATAGACACAGAAAGAGAGACAGAAATGGGAAGAGAGATAGAAAGACAAATATACATAAATAGACACACACATACACACACATACAGAGATAGAGGAAAAAAGCTTATGAGATGGATGTATATATATAGAGAGACAGGCAGACATACATAGTACACATAGGGAGAGTGACAGAGGCGACGAGAGGGGGAGACAGTAAGAGAGAGAGACAGAGCGGGAGACACAGAGAGATACAGGGAGAAAGACAGACATAGGGGGGGGGGGGGGGGGAGAAAAACAGATAGGGAGAGATAGAGAGGGCCAGAGAAAGATAGATACAAGGAATATATAGAGAGAGACGGAGAGAGACGGAGATAACGAGATATTGAGAGATAGAGAGTGATTAGGAGGGATAGATAGAAAGAAACAGAGAGAGAGAGAAGAATTGAGAGAGAGTGACTTGGTACTCGAGAGAGACGAAGAGAGAAAGATAGGGAACCACACACTTACAGGGACCAGATATAATTATAGAGAGAGAAAGAGAGAAAGAGAGAGAGAGAGAGAGAGAGAGAACCACACATATATATATATATATATATAGAGATAGAGAGAGGGGGGTAGGAGAGAGAAGACGATGAGAGAAAGACAGACAGACCGAGACAGACAAAGACACATAGGGAGAGAGATATAGCGACAGAGAGACAATGAAAGAAAGAGGGAGACCAAGAAAGAAATAGAGAGAGAGAGAGAGGGTGACATCGACAGATAGACAGTACAAGATAGAGATGTCTAAACACACATGCGCCGTGTCTAGCGATGTTGGCTCTTAATGCATCTGCACAGTCTCACCAGTGTCTTCACCTTTGGCCAAAATGTTATATATATAATATATCTATAGGTACTACCTATTTACGAAAAAAACGCAAGATAATTATAAAAAAAAATTAAAGAGCATACTTTGGCCATAAAACAGGATTTATAAGTAATTGACTAGACAATAATAATGTTAATGTCATGTTTCGTGCATTATCAAAAAATATTTGGAATTCGTATTGCTGTCGTCTATTATTACGAACAGAAAATAATAAAGTAAAGACTTTCAAAACATCAAGGAATACATTTATAATGAACGAGGTTAAAACATGATGGCCAAGATGATCCTAAATCGATCACCTGCATTATGGTAAAGAAGCAAAAAGATCAGCTCTTTGCTGATGCCACCTGGCAACTGCTTTTTTCAACCAGTCAATATGACTGGAACAAATGATGTAAGGGGTCACATTTCTGCTTAACCCTTTCCCTATTAGAGACGGTTTCTGAGGCCTTTGCAACAGACGATTTAGGGAAAGATTGTCGCTAAAAGAACAATTGCTCCTTATGAGAAAGTTATCCTTTTGCCACAATGTTTGATAAATAGCTCATGTATAGGAATTTGGGGTATTTCATGTTGATACCACTTTTTTGCGGGAAACAACGTCGCTCCATTGACGTTACGCCAAGATGAAGTGTTACGGAAATGACGTCACGTCCTTCTTTGGCTACGATACAGTCAACATTTAGGTTCAGGCGTAGAAGTCTAATGCTGTCGTTTTTTTGACGAACGGGAAAACATATTTCTTACAGAGTTCCATTTATTTGTAATGTTAATTCCCCCAAAACACTTTAATAAATATCGATTTAAAAAAAAAAATTATTAAAAAGACGACAATAATTTAAAAAATCCGTGTTTTTCGTGTCATTTTATACATACCCAAAATATCGATTTAAAAAAAAATATTAAAAAGACGACAATAATTTTTTTTCAATCCGTGTTTCTCGGCTCATTTTATACATACCCAAAATGGCGGCCCCCATGGATTTGGCCAGTTTCATTTCAGAAAGCTTCATGGGTTATTGAAAAAAAAAAAAAAAAAAAAAAAATCTCACACCTGTTAACTATAAGCGAAAAAACCCATTCATGGTTTTTTTTCGTATTAAACCTTTCACACATACAACACATCTGTAGTGAGCAATTTCTCTATTTGTCAAAATGTTTTCAAAAGTCCTTTGCTAAAGAGGCTTCAGATTAATCGGAAGAATGATTCCACGTTGGACTGTCAATAAGGCCCCAAGTCGATTGACGCGGTTAATGTTAAAGTAGAAATAGACTGCGTATGCCTAGGCACGAGAAAATCTGTTATAAGTTATTATTATAACTGTGACGCTCGGTAATCAAGATCAATTTTAGAAACGTCTCGTAAATTTAGCGTAGAGTCCGTCGATTGTCTGTTTTGAACGTGAACTGTCTGATTGAACGGTGCGTCTTCACAGGCTGATTTGAACGTTTGTTGAGGATCGATGTGCTTTCTTTAGGACGGAGTGTTTTGACGGTATTGTGCATTATATGCACTTTAAAATAATTAAGCCTTTGTTAAGCACTGAAATGTTTTCAATGGGTTGGCCTTGGGGGCGTATTACACCTGTTTTCTTATTTGTATTAACTGGAGATCTTTTCATATAATCAAATATTACTGTAAATGTAGAAATAGCCCATAATTACCGCTCTTACCAAAACATTTTCAATTATATTCATTGAATATGCCAGACACATAAATTCATTGCATTAATACATGTATGTCTCTTACATAATTTTATTTCATATTTGTGAAGATCGAATACATGTGGATACAATTCATACGCAGGTGTTACCATAGTACGGCCCCTTTATCAACGGTTGTATTAAAATGGTCGGAAAGGTACAAACAATGGGATGAACACGCATGCTAGAATTATAGTCAATGTGCACTTTACACCTGTACATCTGCTGATCACAAGCTATTAACACATTAAGTCTGATATTAATACATTTGAGAATAGGCGAGATATTTGCTGAACAAGAAAACATGGAACAAAGAGATAACTCTAAAAATAGGCATATTGGAATGATTACAATCTTTTGACAACTCGAACAATAGGCGCGCCATCGTTATTGTTCTTGTGCATTACACTCAATTGAGCTTGACTGCACACAGTCCACATGATTATGAGCCGCTCCTCGATAAAACCAACACTATGTATCGTCATATATATGTTCTCTAGTATATGAATTAGACAATTTCAATGTAGTTTCTGTGAACACTAACGAACATATGAATGCACTTTCTTGAGCATTCCATACAACGAAAGACGTCAGTGACATTTCTATATAGTTTATCCGTACACAAAATACATAGAAACATAGAATAAATCTTCTTGAGCATACCATACAAACAAAGACATTAGTGACATTTCTATATAGTTTGTTTGTACACAACATACTTAGAAACATAGAAATACATTTTCCTGAGCGCACCATACAAACAGAGACGTCAGTGACATTTCTATATAGTTTATTTGTACATAAAATACATAGAAACATAGAAATACATTTTCTTGAGCATAACAGAGACTTCCGTGACATTTTTATATAGTTTCTTTTTAGCGTAAAAACATACGAAAACATGAAATGTGAATAAAAGCTTAAATGTTTCCTAATTGCTCCTCTTTAATGTCAAATGTATGCTTCCCGAAAATCAAACAAGGCGTGTTTCACAAATAAATAATTATAGATGCATACTACTGGTTAGTATTTGTCATTTTCTGATGACAAAACTATGACAGTGCACCGAGTTAACTTTAGCATAACTAAAATTGCAAAGACCCATGTCGTTTTAAAAGCAAATATCTGACCAGTTTGCATTACTTGACCCTACGACTTTGTTACGGCACTTTTTGAATATAAAGTACGCAGAGAACCAGGCTAACTTTTTGTCCAGTTTCCACTTTTCGAAGCAGGTGCAATCTTTGCTGCAATGTACTTCTGTTTGTAACGCAAAGTACAGCTATAGAGGTTGGACATTGTATGTGTGTAGATTTCCCATTCATATTGATTCTGATTTTCAAATGACACGTGCCAGAATAATAAAACAGCTATATGCATTCGGTATACCTAATACCTTGATAAGTGATACTTTAAAAAGCCGTTGTTATAAGTATATACTTATTATAGAACAAATAAAGACCATTCGAATGCAAACCATTACTAATATTCTCTGAATTCCTTGAACCACCAAATGTTTTTTTACAGGTAAACCCCGTGTGTACTAGGTTCTAATAAAGGGGGTCTTAATTGCCACATCGAGTCTTTAAACAGTTAATGACTACATGAATATCACTACAAATATTTGTCTCACTTGGCTGTCATATATATTTACGAATCAACAAGCTTTTGGGAAATTGGATAAACTAGCGTGTTTTAACATATGATTCAAACGAGACCTGTTTTATGTTTAACTTATTTATTTTACAAATATAGCGAAACGAGCTTTCAGCTTATATTAATCACATTCAATGCTCCAATACTCGCACCGTTTATGGCGAAAACACCAAAGGCAGAACCTGCTGATTACTGAAAACGAGCCCGGTATCTTTGGTACGAGAGGCCGACTCCCTACCACTGCAACACTGTCGTCACTTATCGGCAAATTTGAAGCAAACGACTCTTAAAAATATGTGCAAATCAATAAAAAATGTTTTATACATGGAACTAGGATTTTTGAAAAGAGTTGATTACATTGTGACAAAAGGAAAAAGTGCCAAATATGATCAATTTCTCCTTTTTGCCAAAAAAAATGTTTTCAAATAGCCGTCCACTGCAGATGCGTCGAACTGCATCAGCATTTCGGGGGCTTGGCGTGAAACGGTTGTAACTTAAATCAGTATTTTTTTACCAAGGTTAGTCACCTCGGAATAAAGTATTTATAAGCGTTAACTCATTTTACTTGGTAAACAATGGACATTTAGGTTCCATTGCTCGTTCTGAGCAATGGCACCTAAATTTGCATTGTTTACAAAGGGGTCAAAATTGCCCCTAAACCAGGGTTTTCAAAATAGGTTTTTAGTTACAACCGTTTCACGCCAAGCCCTCGATTTGTGAAAGGTAACGACGATTATTCACGTTACATAATACAAATATATCGATATTTTCAAATAGATATTTATTGTTTTTTTCTATAACCAAATTTTCTTTCACTAAGCCTTAATGTACACTTGAACAAGTTCTTACCAAAAGCCAAGGATCAAACCACAATGCATGATATCAACCACACAGGTCAAGAAAGATAACTCCGTTTGTATCGCCGTTGTTTTGTGTATTTTTATATCCCTTTACGATTGGGTACTGTTTTACAAAATTATTTAAAGTCCTTAAAGTACAGAAACCCATCTGACAGCATCGGCAGTGTGATGGGTAGGTCGTCAGTTTTCGGTGCGGGAAGTCGCAGTTCCGATCCTAGGTCGGGTCATACCAAATTACAAGCCTGGTAGAGGTGGATTTCCTACTTTGAGCACAGGGTTGCGGGGACAACATTGCGACTGACGCCCTGGTGTCAGTATAAGCCTACCAGCTGTACTGGACATTTTATTCAGGAATCGCTTTGATATGACTGAAATACTGTTGAAAGCAAAGTAAAACACCATTCAAACAAACAAATCAAACCCATCTGATTTTGCGGTAATATGGTTTACATGAAAACAAAACATAATTTAGTTTTATGCATCTTTTTCCTCTCTCAAAATCGGAGCAGAATCTAGCGATACCTAGAGCAGCGACTTTGTGAGATGGCTGGCGAATCCTCCCCGTTAGCAACATTATTTCAGTTATATCACGGCGACAGTTCATTTAAACTTTTAAATTCGAATTTTTTGTTTAACACGAACAAGTGAAAATTCAAATTCATCGTTAAACTCGAACATGTGAAAATTCGAATCCATCGTTAAACTCGAACCTGTGAAAATTCAAATTTATCCTTTTACTAGCTCGAACAATGGAGTATTCGGATATATTGATCAACTCGAACATATGAAGATTCGGATATATCGTTTAACTCGAACAAGAGAAGATTCGGATAAATCGTTTAACTCGAACATTGGAACATTCGAATGTATCGTTTAACTCGATGTCGGGAATATTCGGATATATCGTTTTACTCGAACATGTGAAGATTCGGATATATCGTTTAACTCAAACATTGGAAGATTCGGATATATCATTTAACTCGAACAAGGGAAGATTCGGATATATCGTTTAACACGAACTCGGAAAGATTTGAATATATAGTTTAACTCGAACACGTGAAGATTCGGATATTTCGTTTAACTCAAACATTGGAAGATTCGGATATATCATTTAACTCGAACAAGGGAAGATTCGGATATATCGTATAACACGAACTCGGAAAGATTTGAATATATCGTTTAACTCGAACACGTGAAGATTCGGATATATCGTTTAACTCGAAGTCGGGAATATTCGGATATATCGTTTTACTCAAACATGTGAAGATTCGGATATATCGTTTAACTCGAACATTGATAGATTCCGATATATCGTTTAACTAGAACATAGGAATATTCGGATATTTCGTTTAACTAGAACATCGGAATATTCGGATATTTCATTTAACTCGAACATTGGAATATTCGGATATTTCGTTTAACTCGACCATGGTAAGATTCGGATTGATCGTTTAACTAGAAAATGGGAACATTCGGATATTTCGTTTAACTCGAACACGGAAAGATTCGGATATATCGTTAACTCGAACATGGGAAGATTCGGATATATCGTTTAACTCGAACATTGATAGATTCGGATATATAGTTTAACTCGAAGATTGGAAAATCCGGATATTTCGTTTAACTCGAACATGGGAAGATTCGGAAAGATCGTTTAACTCAAACATTGATAGATTTGAATACATCGTTTAACTCGAACATGGAAAGATTCGTATATCTTGCCTAACTCGAAAATGGGAGGATTCGAATATTTCGTTTAACTTGAACATGGGAACATTCGGATATATTATTTAACTCGAGCATGGGAAGATTCGGATATATCGTTTAACTCAAACATGGGAAGATTCGAATATTTCGTTTAACCCTTTCCTTCATACGACAATTCTGCAGCAGACGACTTTGAACAAATTTTGTCAAAACATAGAAAATCTCTATAATTGAATGGATAACCTATGACTAAAAGTTGAAAACATTGTGGCATAAGGAGAAATTTCTCGTTTTGAGCAATTTCTTCTTTTGTCACTATGTTTTCAAATAGCCGTCTGCTGCAGAGGCGTCAAAAAGCGTCTATATGAGGGAAAGGGTTAACTCGAACATTGGAAGATTCGAATTTATCGTTTATCTCGAACATTGATAGATTCGGATATATATTTTAACTCGAACATTGATAGATTCGGATATATCGTTTAACTCGAACATGTGAAGATTTGAATTTTTCGTTTAATTCGAACATGGGAAGATTCGGATATATATAGTTTAACTCGAACAATGACAGATTCGAATATATAGTTAAACTAGAACACAGAAAGATTCGGATATTTCGTTTAACTCAAACATTGGAAGATTCGGATATATAGTTAAACTCAAACATGGGAAGATTCGGATATATCGTTTAACTCGAACATTGGAATATTCGGATAAATTGTTTTACTCGAACATGGAAAGATTTGGATATATCGGTTAACTCGAATATTGAAACATTCGGATATATCGTTTAACTCGAACATTGGAATATTCGGATATATTGTTTTACTCGAACATGGAAAGATTTTGATATATCGCTTAACTCGAATATTGAAACATTCTGATATATCGTTTAACTCGAACATTGGAACATTCTGATATATCGTTTAACTCGAACATTGGAAATTTCGAATATATCGTTTAACTAGAATCACTTACTGAAACGGACCTGACATCTAAAAAAATTAAACAGGATCAGCAAATCAGAACTGCTGCTTAGCTTTTTTTTTTAAATTTTGTTATCACTGGTTTTTTTCTTCTTCATTTTACACACATTTTATAATAAAATAAAATAATTACGAAGCTGACGAAACATAAAAGAAGTAAGAATAAGTACAGCGATCATTCGAAGTAATTTATGGGTTAGTCTTGTACCCGGCGATCTGTTCTAAATGAGTATGTCTGGTATCCGGATGTCTATAGTAGATGAGTACAACTGGTACCCGGCGTTCTGTAGTAGATTAGTACGTCTGGTACTGGCGTTATGTAGTAGATGAGTATGTCTGGTACCCGGCGTTCTGTAGAAGATGAGAAGGTCTGTTACTGGCGTTCTGTAGTAGATGAGTACGTCTGGTACTGGCGTTCTGTAGTAGATGAATACGTCTGGTACTGGCGTTCTGTAGTAGATGA
The DNA here is from genome assembly GCA_031761405.1 of Serripes groenlandicus. Taxonomy (NCBI): domain Eukaryota; kingdom Metazoa; phylum Mollusca; class Bivalvia; order Cardiida; family Cardiidae; genus Serripes; species Serripes groenlandicus. Next base: position 9,931,619 of record JASEVX010000012.1, read on the forward strand.
GTATGTCTGGTACCCAGCGTTCTATAGGAGATGAGTACGTATGGTACTGTTGTTCTGTAGTAGATGAGTACGTCTGGTACTGGCGTTATGTAGTAGATGAGTACAACTGGTACCCGGCATTCTGTAGTAGATGAGTACGTCTGGTACCCGGAGTTCTATAGGAGATGAGTATGTCTGGTACTGGCGTTATGTAGTAGATGAGTACGTCTGGTACCCGGCGTTCTGTAGTAGATGAGTATGTCTGGTACTGGCGTTATGTAGTATATGAGTATGTCTGGTACTGGCGTTCTGTAGTAGATGAGTATGTCTGGTACCCGGCGTTCTGTAGTAGATGAGTACGTCTGGTACTGGTGTTCTGTAGTAGATGAGTATGTCTGGTACTGGTGTTCTGTAGTAGATGAGTATGTCTGGTACTGGCGTTCTGTAGTAGATGAGTATGTCTGGTACTGGCGTTATGTAGTATATGAGTATGTCTGGTACTGGTGTTCTGTAGTATATGAGTATGTCTGGTACTGGCGTTCTGTAGTAGATGAGTATGTCTGGTACCCGGCGTTCTGTAGTAGATGAGTACGTCTGGTACTGGTGTTCTGTAGTAGATGAGTACGTCTGGTACTGGCGTTATGTAGTATATGAGTATGTCTGGTACTGGCGTTATGTAGTAGATGAGTATGTATGGTACTGGCGTTATGTAGTATATGAGTATGTCTGGTACTGGCGTTCTGTAGTAGATGAATACAACTGGTACCCGGCATTCTGTAGTAGATGAGTATGTCTGGTACTGGAGTTCTGTAGTAGATGAGTACGTCTGGTACTGGCGTTCTGTAGGAGATGAGTACGTCTGGTACTGGGGTTCTGTAGTAGATGAGTATGTCTGGTACTGGGGTTCTGTAGAAGATGAGTATGTCTGGTACTGGGATTTTGTAGTAGATGAGTACAACTGGTACCCGGCATTCTGTAGTAGATGAGAACGTCTGGTACTGGCGTTCTGTAGGAGATGAGTACGTCTGGTACTGGCGTTCTGTAGTATATGAGTATGTCTTGTACTGGCGTTCTGTAGTAGATGAATACAACTGGTAGCCGGCGTTTTGTAGTAGATGAGTACGTCTGGTACCCGGCGTTCTGTAGTAGATGAGTACAACTGGTATCCGGCGTTCTGTAGTAGATGAGTACGTCTGGTACTGGCGTTCTGTAGTAGATTAGTACGTCTGGTAATTGCGTTCTCTAGTATAGGAGTACGTCTGTTTCTGGCGTTCTGTAGTAGATGATTACGTCTTGTACTGGCGTTCTGTAGTAGATGATTACGTCTTGTACTGGCGTTCTGTAGTAGATGAGTATGTCTGGTACCCAGCGTTCTGTAGTAGATGAGTACGTCTGGTACTGGCGTTCTGTAGTAGATGAGTATGTCTGGTACCCGGCGTTCTGTAGTAGATGAGTACGTCTGGTACTGGCGTTCTGTAGTAGATGAGTACGTCTGGTACTGGCGTTATGTAGTAGATGAGTATGTCTGGTACTGGCGGTCTGTAGTAGATGAGTACAACTGGTACCCGGCGTTATGTAGTAGATGACTACGTCTGGTACTGGCGTTCTGTAGTAGATGAGTACGTCTGGTACTGGCGTTCTGTAGTAGATGATTACGTCATGTACTGGCGTTCTGTAGTAGATGAGTACGTCTGGTACTGGCGTTATGTAGTAGATGAGTATGTCTGGTACTGGCGGTCTGTAGTAGATGAGTACAACTGGTACCCGGCGTTCTGTAGTAGATGAGTACGTCTGGTACTGGCGTTCTGTAGTAGATTAGTACGTCTGGTAATGCCGTTCTCTAGTATAGGAGTACGTCTGTTTCTGGCGTTCTGTAGTAGATGATTACGTCTTGTACTGGCGTTCTGTAGTAGATGAGTATGTCTGGTACCCAGCGTTCTGTAGTAGATGAGTACGTCTGGTACTGGCGTTCTGTAGTAGATGAGTATGTCTGGTACCCGGCGTTCTGTAGTAGATGAGTACGTCTGGTACTGGCGTTCTGTAGTAGATGATTACGTCATGTACTGGCGTTCTGTAGTAGATGAGTACGTCTGGTACTGGCGTTATGTAGTAGATGAGTATGTCTGGTACTGGCGGTCTGTAGTAGATGAGTACAACTGGTACCCGGCGTTATGTAGTAGATGAGTATGTCTGGTACCCGGCGTTCTGTAGTAGATGAGTACAACTGGTACCCGGCGTTTTGTAGTAGATGAGTACGTCTGGTACTGGCGTTCTGTAGTAGATGAGTACGTCTGGTACTGGCGTTCTGTAGTAGATGAGTGCGTCTGGTACCCGGCGTTCTGTAGTAGATGAGTTCGTTTGGTACTGGCGTTCTATAGTAGATGAGTACGTCTGGTACTGGCGTTCTGTAGTAGATGAGTATGTCTTGTACTGGCGTTCTGTAGTAGATGAATACAACTGGTACCCGGCGTTTTGTAATAGATGAGTACGTCTGGTACCCGGCGTTCTGTAGTAGATGAGTACGTCTGGTACTGGCGTTCTCTAGTATAGGAGTACGTCTGTTACTGGCGTTCTGTAGTAGATGAGTACGTCTTGTACTGGCGTTCTATAGTAGATGAGTACGTCTGGTACTGGCGTTCTGTAGTAGATGAGTACGTCTTGTAGTGGCGGTCTGTAGTAGAATATTCGGATATTTCGTTTAACTAGAACATGGGAATATTCGGATATTTCATTTAACTCGAACATTGGAATATTCGGATATTTCGTTTAACTCGACCATGGTAAGATTCGGATTGATCGTTTAACTAGAAAATGGGAACATTCGGATATTTCGTTTAACTCGAACACGGAAAGATTCGGATATATCGTTAACTCGAACATGGGAAGATTCGGATATATCGTTTAACTCGAACATTGATAGATTCGGATATATAGTTTAACTCGAAGATTTGAAAATCCGGATATTTCGTTTAACTCGAACATGGGAAGATTCGGAAAGATCGTTTAACTCAAACATTGATAGATTTGAATACATCGTTTAACTCGAACATGGAAAGATTCGTATATCTTGCCTAACTCGAAAATGGGAGGATTCGAATATTTCGTTTAACTTGAACATGGGAACATTCGGATATATTATTTAACTCGAGCATGGGAAGATTCGGATATATCGTTTAACTCAAACATGGGAAGATTCGAATATTTCGTTTAACCCTTTCCTTCATACGACAATTCTGCAGCAGACGACTTTGAACAAATTTTGTCAAAACATAGAAAATCTCTATAATTGAATGGATAACCTATGACTAAAAGTTGAAAACATTGTGGCATAAGGAGAAATTTCTCGTTTTGAGCAATTTCTTCTTTTGTCACTATGTTTTCAAATAGCCGTCTGCTGCAGAGGCGTCAAAAAGCGTCTATATGAGGGAAAGGGTTAACTCGAACATTGGAAGATTCGAATTTATCGTTTATCTCGAACATTGATAGATTCGGATATATATTTTAACTCGAACATTGATAGATTCGGATATATCGTTTAACTCGAACATGTGAAGATTCGAATTTTTCGTTTAATTCGAACATGGGAAGATTCGGATATATATAGTTTAACTCGAACAATGACAGATTCGAATATATAGTTAAACTAGAACACAGAAAGATTCGGATATTTCGTTTAACTCAAACATTGGAAGATTCGGATATATAGTTAAACTCAAACATGGGAAGATTCGGATATATCGTTTAACTCGAACATTGGAATATTCGGATAAATTGTTTTACTCGAATATGGAAAGATTTGGATATATCGGTTAACTCGAATATTGAAACATTCGGATATATCGTTTAACTCGAACATTGGAATATTCGGATATATTGTTTTACTCGAACATGGAAAGATTTTGATATATCGCTTAACTCGAATATTGAAACATTCTGATATATCGTTTAACTCGAACATTGGAACATTCTGATATATCGTTTAACTCGAACATTGGAAATTTCGAATATATCGTTTAACTAGAATCACTTACTGAAACGGACCTGACATCTAAAAAAATTAAACAGGATCAGCAAATCAGAACTGCTGCTTAGCTTTTTTTTTAAAATGTTGTTATCACTGGTTTTTTTCTTCTTCATTTTACACACATTTTATAATAAAATAAAATAATTACGAAGCTGACGAAACATAAAAGAAGTAAGAATAAGTACAGCGATCATTCGAAGTAATTTATGGGTTAGTCTTGTACCCGGCGATCTGTTCTAAATGAGTATGTCTGGTATCCGGATGTCTATAGTAGATAGGTACAACTGGTACCCGGCGTTCTGTAGTAGATTAGTACGTCTGGTACTGGCGTTATGTAGTATATGAGTATGTCTGGTACTGGCGTTCTGTAGTAGATGAATATGTCTGGTACCCGGCGTTCTGTAGTAGATGAGTACGTCTGGTACTGGTGTTCTGTAGTAGATGAGTACGTCTGGTACTGGCGTTATGTAGTATATGAGTATGTCTGGTACTGGCGTTATGTAGTAGATGAGTATGTCTGGTACTGGCGTTATGTAGTATATGAGTATGTCTGGTACTGGCGTTCTGTAGTAGATGAATACAACTGGTACCCGGCATTCTGTAGTAGATGAGTACGTCTGGTACTGGCGTTCTGTAGTAGATGAGTGCGTCTGGTACCCGGCGTTCTGTAGTAGATGAGTTCGTTTGGTACTGGCGTTCTATAGTAGATGAGTACGTCTGGTACTGGCGTTCTGTAGTAGATGAGTATGTCTTGTACTGGCGTTCTGTAGTAGATGAATACAACTGGTACCCGGCGTTTTGTAATAGATGAGTACGTCTGGTACCCGGCGTTCTGTAGTAGATGAGTACAACTGGTACCCGGCATTCTGTAGTAGATGAGTTCGTCTGGTACTGGCGTTCTCTAGTAGATGAGTACGTCTGGTACTGGCGTTCTCTAGTATAGGAGTACGTCTGTTACTGGCGTTCTGTAGTAGATGAGTATGTCTGGTACTGGTGTTCTGTAGTAGATGAGTACGTCTGGTACTGGCGTTCTGTAGTAGATGAGTACAACTGGTACCCGGCGTTTTGTAGTAGATGAGTATGTCTGGTACTGGTGTTCTGTAGTAGATGAGTACGTCTGGTACCCGGCGTTCTGTAGTAGATGAATACAACTGGTACCCGGCGTTCTGTAGTAGATGAGTTCGTCTGGTACTGGCGTTCTGTAGTAGATGAGTACGTCTGGTACTGGCGTTCTCTAGTATAGGAGTACGTCTGTTACTGGCGTTCTGTAGTAGATGAGTACGTCTTGTACTGGCGTTCTATAGTAGATGAGTACGTCTGGTACTGGCGTTCTGTAGTAGATGAGTACGTCTTGTACTGGCGGTCTGTAGTAGATAAGTATGTCTGGTACCCGGCATTCTGTAGTAGATGAGTACGTCTTGTACTGGCGTTCTGTAGTAGATGAGTACGTCTGGTACTGGCGGTCTGTAGTAGATAAGTATGTCTGGTACCCGGCATTCTGTAGTAGATGAGTACGTCTTGTACTGGCGTTCTGTAGTAGATGAGTACGTCTGGTACTGGCGTTCTGTAGTAGATGAGTACGTATGGTACTGGCGTTCTGTAGTAGATAAGTACGTCTGGTACCCGGCTTTCTGTAGTAGATGAGTACGTTTGGTACTGGCGTTCTGTAGTAGATGAGTACGTATGGTACTGGCGTTCTGTTGTAGATAAGTACGTCTGCTACCCGGCTTTCTGTAGTAGATGAGTACGTTTGGTACTGGCGTTCTATAGTAAATGAGTACGTCTGGTACCCGGCGTTCTGTAGTAGATGAGTATGTCTAGTATCCTTCGTTGAATAGAAGATGAGTACGTCTGGTACCCGGCGTTCTGTAGTAGATGAGTATGTCTAGTATCCTTCGTTGTATAGAAGATGAGTACGTCTGGTACCCGGCGTTCTATATGAGATGAGTACGTCTTGTACCCAGCGTTATGTGGTATATGGGTACGTCTGGTATAAATAAAATGCAAGTTTGATAAACCTTTTACAGAATGAACATGAAATTGTAAAAGTAAGAAACACAGGAAACACAAAAAGATAGAGGATGAGAGGGAGCATGTTAAGGCTATGCAACAGATGGCAAAGCTTAATGAAACGAAATGTTAAAGCATTGCCAACTAAATGCATATTATACACAAACTGAAAACATAAAATGCAGCACCTATCTACCGAAACAAAATGCAGACATGTACAGCAATAATTATTACAAATCGTGAAATATATGGATGAATGGGTAAGTAGGTGGATTAATGGATGTAAGATGAGATAAGATAAGAAAATTGTTTATTAACGTGACCTTTGTAAATTTATATACATGAATAACACATGTTATGCAAATGTTACCACAACCGTCCCATTGGGCCTATAATTTACCATAAAATATATACATAATATTAATTCATAAAATCACATGAAATGAGTTATTTACAAATATACAATAATTTGGTAACAGTGTGTGGAATGAGACATCGCACTCAATATGCAATGTCTATTTTCACACGTGGAATCACGATCTTCCCTTATGCCTCAACGTAGGTAATTTACCGGGGTAAAAAGGAGTTACTCCCAAAGTAGTTGATCTATCTATATAGATGACCTCCTCCTTAGGTAGCTCTTAACAATGAACTTCGCACATTTACAGGGGTGAGCATTGATCAGAAATTAAAGTTGTTCGTGATCACTTAATTCATTAAAAATAGAGTCATTTAACTCATCTAAGAACATATCATTTTGAATGTCTATATAAAAATCATATTTTATTAAAATGAGTTTCGTCTTTTACAGAGTTTGATTGGCACATTTTACATAGTCTTTGCTTAGGGCTTTCTCCGATATATCGTCCAGTCTCGATGTTAAGACCACACCTGAATTGCTCAAGAAGTGATCGCTCATATTTCTGCAGGTTTAACAGTGTAGAGTGATCATTTTTCAACTCACTTTTGAATTGTATATAGGTCCTTGATTTAGGAGTTGTTTAGGACTATTCGCCCAAATATAGTAAGAATTTATCTTTTCCTTCACTGTTTTCAAATTGCTTATTGTCTAAGTGTTATAAAAACTGATTACGTCGAGCTTGTTTAACACATCTTTCAGATGTATTGGTGGATAAATGGATGGATTTGTGAATAGCTGTATATAGACGACAATTAAATAAGACAATAGAGCATGACAGGAAACATAAATGCACACAAATACAAATGAGTACATAACTAATGTTCATAGCTCATCAGTTATTGCGATGTGAACCCCATATTGAGACCAAAGTGAAAAATGGATGAAATTATTGTTGGAAAGATGAGAAATAAGAAATACTTCCATCTTTTCAACAAAACTTTCGAAAAGTCCAATATTACATTTTATAGCCGTGTACATCAGTGAAAGTATACAAGGTGATGGTTTATCAGTACAAAATACATATAACTCATGCTTGGCTTACACACTAAGTGTATAGACAACGCATGCAAAAAAATAAATCATGAATGTAATGCTATATAGGAAGGCAACGTGATGAAATTAATAGAGCATCTACTCAATATTAGCCATCTGATGACAACATTGATAATATAGTTTTCAGGAATACATCTAGATTTCACAGCAAAAGTGGAAAAATGAGCAATCCCGCAATATTGAATAAAGGCTTCCGTTACTACAATACATTTAAAAATGGTTTGCCACAGAGTTGTCTTTTTAGAGAAAAATACATATAATACATGCATAACAATGACTTGTACCTTACTTCTATATTAACCAGATGTAGACACAAATATTGGATTTAAGTCCACATTGCACGGAGACACGAACATAGCTTATTTACATACTTGCCCGAGTATTTTTTACATACAGAATTGTTTAAGTCAGACAGAATGTGTAAATCGTTATGTTCTGGTGTTTTTCTTTATAAAATCCAGGTATTTGAAAGTTCCATAGTTTATAAATAATGCTTTAAATAAACGTTCACTGCAAACTGGTTGGCATACATACCTCATTTTCTACATATCACTGGAATACTGTTAAACATAAAACTGATCAATTGAATAATCGAATTACACTGCGGCATTAAATTTCTGTTTGATTTAGAAAAAAACAATATGCTGGAAGGGACAATTTCATTTTAACGTAGGATGTAACTTTGGGAAAAGACTCTTCATGATTGGAGGAAATATAGAATATATATATATGAACTTATAAAATTGGTTAGGTTATTTTTACCGACAAGTTTGAATCAATTGGCAATGGAAATCTCTGACGCCTACTGGGTTATTCGTGTATTCTGATAAACGACTTGAAAAAACAAATTTAACTAAGAAACTCGGAGTTAGTATATTTAGACATCGCTTGCATCTGCTTCATACAATATCTATGACTACGTTCAATTAATAGTTTACACCCGTATACAGCTTTGGGTAGGACAATACTTTTATACAACATGTTTGCGGACAGGGGATGAATCCCCTTTTCAAAAAGGCAGCAGTGAAAAAGAGTTAAAAAGGTTGATCCTAACTTTTGGCAACATTCCTAAACATTTATAGATCTGTTATATTTGCTAAGCGTAATGCCGAAATGTTTATAAGTATTTAATTTAGAGACAGTGTCATAGCCTAATGACCATGAGTGTCTATAGTCATTAGATATTTCGTTCATAACGATAACAGCTGATTTACCTTCATTTTAGAGATACTTGTTATGCATACCATAGTTATAACACATGTGCATAAGCTGGTCTAAGCCATGCTTTGATACGGACATTAATACTATGTCGTCTGCTAACGTCGGACATACACACAATTGAAATCCTACTGGTGACTCAGTTAGTTTATCCATTATGTCATTAATACAGATTAGGTATACAAAAGGACTGAGGACCCCTTCCTGTCTGGTTCCCTGCAAGACGGGTTACAAGTAAGATAGAAAACCGTTACTTTTAATACAACTTGACATGCCTTTATAAAAGTTTTGAACTGACAGAAAATAGTAGGGGTCGATTTCCTGTGTGTATAGTTTGATGAAAAGGGACTCATGCCATACACAATCAAAAGCACCTTTTATATCTAAAAAACACATGTATAGCCTACTACGATGTTCAATCGAAAAACGAACACTTTCATGTACATTATAGGACGTTATATTACACCCCAAATCCCCTTGCTGGTTATTTATGATACCAAAAGAGCTTTGATTATCCATACGAGTAGGAAGAACAGGCTAATACATTTTTAATAATACTGAAGAGAGGGTAATAGCCCTTTAGTTTTTAGGTTCGTTTTTAGGTTTATTATTGCCCTTGTGTAACACGGTAATTACCCCCTTCTTCATGACATTAGGTGTATATGATTGTTTTAACAAACTGTTACAGGGAGTAATTTACATATTGTAAATCTTTTGTGAATTCCTGATTTAAGTCTGTATCACAATTGGGGTTATCCGAGGGTGTTTACGTATTGTTAACATATTCAGACCATTGTTAATTGATAATTGTTTTCTTTTCCTATTCACTAATTTCTAAAACGACTTACTTTCGCATTTCAGCATATTTGTCGATATCGGAATATATTTTATCTATGTACTGTTTACATTTACTCCGATGCTGTTTTCTAAAATCCCGCTTTAAATTCTTAAAATTTCGATATGTGATATCTTCAGGATCTCTAGTTCAACCATTTTCCAGCCAAATACGTCTAGCTGTAAGCATTTCAGAATTATATGTTTTCAACTCAGAATCCCAATAAGGTTTAAGATGTTTTATAAACTTTCGTTTAGGGAAACACACATTTTCTGTATTATTAACCTTTTCAGTAAATGTTTCACAGAAACTGTCAATATCGTTTGTCGAAGACACATTATGTTCAACCAATACCTGGATAGTTTCATCATAATTGGTAAAGTCCTTAAACAATTTGACATACTCCGAAGTTACTTGTTGCCAGTTTAAACCACTACATGTGTACTTAGGCTCATAATTGTTGTTTGCTCCATCTATTTCTTTTGAGAAAATGACTGGAAAGTTTAATGCATTATCATCAGGTATATGACACAAACTGACTAAATCAACATTTTCTAAGGGTATAAAGCTATAATCAATCATGGTATGTGAGCCAGAGCTAGAACTGTAGTTTGTATAATATAGACCCGTACAAGATTGTAGAGCATTTATTGCCACATAATAATGACTTATTCATGATCTCAGCGTAAAGGAACCAGTACTAGGCTAGGACATGTGCTTTGTCCCCTTTGCTCTCTTTCATGACCACAGCGCCGCTACAGGGTAATGGATATTTTGGTTCAAATATTCAAATCATGAGCCAGAAAAGACCAACGTTCTGTGGATAAAGCTCAATTGAGGTAAACAACATAGCAAATTTCACTCAACATGTTACTGCCCAAAGAGTTACAGGTGTCACTCATTATATGACGGTAGGGGCAGAAAACTCACGCTTGGTGTAAACTTGTCACACCGGTAAGTTACAACCAGACTATGGCGTGGCGACCGTGTGGCACAGAGTAGCAGCTCGTCGTGTGCGTCACATACGGGGGTAAAATGGCGCACTCAAAACATGGCACCATGGGTCATCACGACATACACATTACATTATTAGTATTCATTAATTTACAGCAATGACAAAAGGGAATACTTAACAACTATGGTACTCAAAAGATTCATCTCACTGAGACGTTTCTTTTGAGAAAACACAACATAGGGTTTGGGGGTCATATAATGATTTTGGATGTGAAATACTCCTCTGATCTAGAGCTTTGATTATTTACTATATATTGATTAATTCTTTAGAACTCAACACAGTTTTCTACAATTGATCAGTTAAATCACTTCCTTTTACCGTGTGTTGCATGCCAAATCCTTACTAATGCACACGGGCTATGCAAACTACTAAACTAATGATAACTCTTTCACTACCGAATCTTACATGGTCGACTCTTCCATGTTGAAATAAGGACCACTCAATTGTTCTTCCAACAGTAAATGTAGTAAAATGTAATGTCTAAATAGCAAATAATGCAGATTTTAGGAGAGTCTTTTTTTTTTATAAGCTGTCTCACATGAAATATGCATTGTTTAGATCTTTAAATTCATGTGTTACTTTGGTTGTTGCCTTTTCCCACAAGTTAGACACTTTGGCCATCCACCTTCTCATTGGTTTTGGTGACAATATATTGCTGAATAAAGGAAATGTCTACAACATGCATTTACTCTTAAAATTCGACTTAAAAAGGGATATTCAGTTTAAATATGCATGATCTGCATAAACGTTATCAATTTTTTAGTGGAACGTAGGTTATCTATCAGACTATATATCTTGTTTTGGCGGATTTTTCCGTTATATAACGTGGTTTCCTGGGTAAGTAATCAGTACTTCTGGGCCGTTTTATCCTGACACCAGAGCATCAGTCATAAGCTAACCTCATAGCTATGAGCACCAATGAGGGAAACCGTTACCACCATTATTTAAAGTATTTGGTATGACCCGACCGGGTTTCGAACCCACGAACTCCCGTACTTGAATCGGACGCTTTATAACAACACGATTTAGACGGTCTTGTGCATTTTTGTACAAAGGCGGGGATCGAGTCGTACAATTGTCCATTGCCAAGCAACAAAATAAATCAGTTAGACAAACAAGAAGACCATAATGGTCCTATATCGCTCGCCTGATTTTAATATAACTTAAATAGTGTGTAAAGTGCTTACTAGTCGCTGGTAGAAGCATAGTTCACACGGGAGGAAAAGTTGTTATTAGGAAAAAACTAAATGTAGATGCTTCGAACATATTACGGTTGCGAATGTTTAGAAACACTTAGTTGTGATTCATCTGAAAAGAAATTCATGTGTCCAATGTTTTAAGTTCGTGTTTGATTAACCTCGTACTTAAGTTCATTTCATGCTATTTACGATTATTATTTACTCGTCTCTGATAAGACTTGCAGCATATGCTAATGTTAAAGCGTTATAACAATATCGAGTTCTCTTTTTAATACTAACTACGTTATTTTAAGGTTTACAAAGATGTCACGATCCCTCAAGTATGTAACTCTTTATGACATATTCACATCCTTGTACACAGAAATTAAAGTTACGATCATATTTTACCTGATCCCTACATGTAATGTTTTTATACACAACGCAGTCAATGTTTTCAACCCTTTTCAATAATAACATTTTCGTTTATATACGTCTCTATTTTTATCGCCGGGATGTTTATGAAATCGTCTGCAGCATATGTGCTGTACGTGGGAAACGGTTGATGCATAAACTTTCTCTTGTTTTATACATATAAGAAAAAACCCTGGTCGCCATATTTTCCAACGGATCTGAATAAGTCGATCAATCTTAGTAGAGGGTCATCCTAGGAGCTATTATCCAATCGTGTCAGTACCTTTTGGCTCATATATTTTTAAAGCGTTTACTCATTGAGGCTCAAGCAGGTTTTCGAAAGAATATGGGTACAAACGATAATATTTTCGTCCTCCATGGGCTAATTAACAAATTCATCAATGAAAATAAGAAATTATATGTCTGTTTCATCGATTTTACAAAGGCCTTTGATTTACTTGTTAAAGAGAATATATTTTATAAACTAATGAAATATGGTGTATCAGGCAAAATTCTACAACTTATTAAATCTCTTTATTTAAATATTAAATCAAGAGTTAAATTTGACAATAAACTAAGCGACAGCTTCAGTTGTTTCTTAGGGGCGCCGCAAGGCGATTGTATGTCACCATTTATGTTTGCTATGTACGTAAACGATTTGGAGGAATACCTGTCTGTAAATAATTTTCAAGGTGTCAATCTAGAAATGTTACAATTACTTTTACTGTTATACGCAGACGATATTGTTTTGTTTTCAGAAACTAATGCTGGTTTACAAAAAGGACTTGATATAATGCTAGACTATTGTAAAAAATGGAAATTAACAATTAATGTAGGCAAAACGGAAGTAATGGTATTTAGAAAGGGTGGGCGCATATCTAATAAAGTTGAATTTAAATATGACGGGAATCTTTTAGAAAAAGTGAAAACATTCTCATATTTAGGCATTACCTTTTCAACGGGTGGTTCTTTTAAATATACTTTTGAGAGATTTGAAGGTCAAGCAATGAAAGCTATCTTTGCCTTAAAGCAATATATTACAAATTTTCCAGATATCTCAATAAAACATATTCTCGATTTATTCGATAAGTTAATTTTTCCCATTCTTAATTACGGGGCTCCGGTTTGGGGTTTCGTTGAGTGTGAACGACTCGAAAGAATACACACTAGATTTTGCAAACAAATACTAAACGTTAAAATACAAACACCAAACAATTTTATTTATGGCGAACTTGGAAGACTACCTCTTAAATTACAGCGTTTACCATGTATCATAACGTATTGGATTAAAATAACAAGAACAGATGATCGTAAGTATATAAAATTAGTGTATAAACAAATGTTAAACGATATAAACACAAATGATGAAACTACAAATTGGACATCTAAAATTAAAAATCTCTTGAACACTATGGGCTTTGGTTATGTATGGTTAAACCAGGGTGTAGAAAATGAACACATGTTCATGAATATTTTCAGACAAAGGATTCAAGACATATTTATTCAAAATTGGGAAAATGACCTAAGTAATATGTCAAGAGCAACTACATACAATCTCTTTAAATCTTTTGAATTTCAGTAATATCTTAACAAAATATCAATAAAAAAATATAGAATTTCACTAACCAAACTTAGAGTTTCTAGCCATAAACTTGAAATTGAATCAGGAAGATAGACAAAACCAGTAAAAACTCCAAGAACAGAGAGAGTATGTAAGCTTTGTCATACTTTAGAAGATGAATTTCATTTCGTAATTGAATGTCCTTTATATCAAGAATTTCGAATATCATATATAAGTAAGTATTACTGGTCAATGCCTAATATCCCCAAATTTATAGAATTATTAAAAACAACGAACCCTAAAACAATTAATAAATTAGGCATATTCATCCAAAAGAGCTTCCACAAAAGAATAAATACTCTTTACACATGATATTATTAAAGTTAATCTTAAATTCTATATCTTAAATACAATATATTGCTGATAGTTATGTTCTGTTTTCTCCTCTCTTTAAATGTGAATTACATGTACGTTGATATTTATGTGAATTGTATATATTTGTGCATGTACAGTGATGAATATTTTGCACTTTATAATGTTAATTGTTGAGTATTTCATTTACACAAACAGACGCATGCACGTACACTCACCAACGCAAACGCGCGAAAGTTCAAACACATGCACGCACACGCACGCACACCCCACGCACAAAAATAAAATGATAATTGTAGATATGTATATACAACAATAATAATATAGTAATGAATGCATAGATATACACCTTTAAAATGAATTAGAAAACGGAATAGTGCATTTCAAACATAATGATATATATTCAGAACTCTCATCTCTATGCATAATGGAGACACTAAATGCACGAAAATGAAATCATTCTTAATCGTTTTTCTCCATATCTAACACATAGCAGTCTGACTAAGGAACCGGACAGATATATATTTTTAACATACTGATGTATATATGTTACTTGTTTAGTTTGTATTTGCATGATGGACAGTTCTGTCTTTTGCTTGCTAATAAACTTTAAACTTTATAAGGCAAACGAGAATCTCCGCCTAGGCTGTAGGCCATGTTTAACTTGAATAGGAATTATTTGATCAATCTTGGTAGAAGGTAATTCAATGGAACATTTGTGCCAAATTATTATCAAAACGAAGTCATTAATTTCGATGACTTTTGAATTTGACTATAAACATATGAGCCGTCCCTCGAGAAAACCAACATTGTGCACTCTGCGTAAAGTATCGACCCGGGTCAGCCTAAGCATGCGCACAGGCTAACCCAGTCAGACACTTTTCGCCTCCTGTGAATTTTCGAATTCAGGACTCATTACTCTATACCTCTATCCCCCTGAGAAGGAATGTGTTGGCCCGGATTAGCCTGAGCGGATTGCACAGACTGATCTGGGTCGATACATCACGCAGAAGCCATAATGTTGCTTTTCTCGTGGAACGGTTCAAATAAGGATAACGAACCCCGTTCCCTTGCGGCCATGTTCCTCACGGATCAGAATAACCTGAACAATCTTGGTAGAGGGTCGTGCCAAATTATTTTCAAATCGGGCCAGTATTTCTTTGTACAATAACAATTTTAAAGCTGCCATGGCTACAAGAGTTTGGCATGGAATTAAATTATTTGATCAATTTGAAAGATCGCTTAAGGAACTGTTCTGTGAATAAATTTGAAAACGTTCCTTTGGTTGAATGAAGGAAAAGTTTAGCGGATGGTCGGAAGTACATACATACGCACGAACAGACGAATAGACGACGACGACACCGACGGACGGTAAGGGATCACAATAGCTCACCGAAAACATTCAGCTAAGCACACAAATAAAGAAAACATGAAACAAATCACGGAACCAAGTTCATTTTACAATATTTCCGTTAAGGTCAATCTTGACTGGATTGTCCGGAAGCTTGTCATAGTCCGATTTCCAGATGGTCAGAATTGGATTGGATTTCATTTTCTTCTTACTTATTTGTTTATAATTGAGGCCCGCTTCCATCCAGTTTGCTGTAAGTCCTTGGTGATCTACAAATATACGTAGTCATACTAATATGACCCTTACCGTGGAAATTGGCATTTTTAAAACAGTGTAGTTGTTAGTCGTCCTCTACATCTGCCTTATTCCTACACAATTTGACTAAAAGTTTCAGATTCTAGATTCAAATAAAAGTATAATTTAACTAATATATGGCCAGTTAAGATCTTGATCAAACTGTGGCTGCACGCAATGATCTGAAGCTATACTGTTCACAAAAGCCAACGTGTACATGTTCTAATGGACCGGCTTAAATACTTTAGATATCGTACACTCGGAAGTGCAACACAACGGCCATGAAAGCCGTGAATAATTTTCACGGTCTCAATCATTTCGCTCTTCACCGGGATCGAACCAAAGTCCTCCGGTCTAAAATTCAGGCGACTACCGTTCGGCCAGAAAAGAAAACGTTTTTTTCTTAGAGCATATGAGTCAAGACGAGTGCCCTGCTGTGTTATCTATCAATTTCTCGTTGGCCTAAATAGCCGACCTGTCTAGGATATCGACCGCTGGGTCTCCATCCTTCGAGATGGCTTATGGTATATCATCGATGGATTTAATACTCTTATTTGGTTTAATGAAAAGCGATAGAAAAGTTGATTTATAAAGACATACATTTGAAATATTCAAAGCTGATTTTGTAATAAAATAATTATGATAAAACAAAAGGATTAAAAAGAGGTCCATGATGGCCCTATCACAAAGAGCCAGGCATTTTTTGAAAACAGATGCATACTTTGAATAATCTTGGTAGAGGACACGAGACCATTATACTCATTAAATATCTAAGGTTCAGGCCTTTCGGTTTCAGAAAAAAAGTTTTCCCTATATATCTGTATATCAAGTAGAGGACCCCCCGTGGTGGGGCCAACTTTGAACCTTTGAACCAATAGTCATCATTTGAACAATCTTCGTAGAGGACCACTAGAAAAGTATACACACCAAAATATCTAAGCTCTACACCTTCCGGTTTCAGAGAAGAAGATTTTTAAAGATTTTCCCCATATGTCTCTATGTAAAACAGGCACCGGTTCGGGGCCAATTCTGACCCAAGAGTCATAATTTGAACAAATGTTTAGAAGACCAATATACATTGCTACACACCAAATATGTAATCTATACCTTTCGGTTTGAGACAATAACATTTTCAAAGTTTTTTTCGGTTGACATGGAAACCAGAGTTCTGCATAGAATAAATGTATTTGAACAACTTCGAAATAGGAGTTCCCAAGTATTATTCCTTTCAAGTTTAGTCAAAGTCCATACAGTGGTTTAGGAGGAGATGTTGCTTAAAGCAATTGTTGACGACGGACGACGAACAACAGGCGATCACAATAGCTCACCTTGAGCACTTCGCGCACAGATGAGTTAAAAATATTTAAAGTTGGGTTTGTTTTAAAAAGTCATATGAAATAGTACAAGTTGTTATGTAACGATAAAATGATATTTCAAAAGTTGATGTTGTAATAAAAAGATTTTTGAAATATATAAAATGTACACTAAAAGTTGATTGTGTAATATGAAGACGATTTTGTAATAAAAGGAAATAAATATATTAAAAATGATTTTGTAATAAAAAGTCAGTTGAAACTTTAAAAGTTTATTTTGTTATATTACGAACAAATATATCTTGAAAGTTGATGTTGTAATACAAATATATTTGAAATATTAAAAGTTGATGTTGTAATTTAAAGACATTTGAAATGTTCAAAGGTGATGTTTTGATAAAAACACATGATAAATGTTAAACAAATATTTTAAAAATATTTTTGAAGTGTGAAATGTTAATCATGTAATAACGAGCACAGCGAGTTATTAGATAACATCTTTAGTCAAGATCAAGATATATATCAGAATTCAATGGTTAATTAAAATCAGTATGGCCTTTTTTCCGGATGACAGTTCATGGGCGACTTTCAGGTTCGCAGCCCACGCTCTGATTGGATATAATTCGAAAATTGAAATATTTTTGTTGATGCATTCGTAAAAGTGTTATGGTTATTCATCATCTCATATTTTTAAGACATGTTTTATAAATGATTGGCGTAGATCAATTAAACAAGAACATTTATTGTTTATCTAAGTAGTCCGCAGCGACGAAGGCTTTGTTGTCAAGGAACTGTCTTCAGTGCAACTCGAAATGTTGTGAATGTCATTGTATAACAATATAAAGCCACAAAGGCTTAAAATTATAGTACAGTGTCTGAAGAAAACGTAATTCCACTTGAAATATACAATTTTGACAACAGAATCAAGTGCAATTAGGTTTATTTTATGAAAGAAGTGACCGGTAAAATAAGAATGTTCCTTTGTTGCTATGAGAGAACTTCAGTACAAGTGCGCGATTATCTAGCGCGGAAAAGTCATCATTAACTCCTAGATTATTTAGTTTGTTCCTTGGTTTGTCTAATATGTATCTCAAATAATAAATTATTTACACATTTAGGGATAACAACAAATTAAAACACGCAAGATTATGCCCAGAATACATAATCAAGCATAGTCACTGGCTGGTTTCCTGCATTTTCGATACATTGAAAGCGAATCGGTTACTAGATTTCGCCCGCCGGATCTACACGTTTATCAAGTAAGTGTCAATTATAGCGTTTTTCTTTAATATCGAGTGCATTTTTGCAAACAAACATCACATTTGTTCAATTACAAACATTATAATATATATGCGCAAACCTGTCACGGCCCACATTTCACAAACTATTTGTATGCAAATGGCATGATGATTAAAGGAAGCAGGTGGGTGGCTGCTAAGGTGACACATAACACTAGCTTTCCGGATATTCGGATTTTGGCCAGGGTCAAAAATAGAAATAATGACAAATAGTAAGTTTTGGGTACATTTTTGGGTAAATGGGTGATTTTGATGTTTATAAAAGTGAAAAGTAAGCTCTAAGCATGGGATTGAATTTTTAAGTTGAACCCACTTCTCCTTCCTGTATGACAACACTGGTTGCAGAGCTAGGCGTGAATTTAGAGGTAAATTTGAATACCAGCTTTCGTGTCCAAAATTGCTTGAAAAGGAGCTGGTAACGTGGTATTTCTGACTGCATCCACAGATTGCCTACTGTTTTGAGAGAATTATCAGCTCTTCAATTTTACACTAAACCCCTGCGTTTTTGTTGGGTGATTTTTGGAATAAAGGGTCAAATTGATCTTTCTGCCCTACTTTTTTCACCTTGTTTCAGACCACTTTTCTGGTCAATTATTTCCATAATATGGACTGAGAGTGTGACTTCCAGTCATTTTCCTACAATTCTGGCACTCCTTGATACAGGAAAACTCTTTTTATCAAACCAGTATGGATATTATGAGAAATAATGAGAGAATAAAAGTTGGAGTGTCCCAGGAAACAGAAAATCAGCTTTCAACTGTGTTATGCCACCTTATAGCTGAACTGACATATTTCTTGTGTCAACATTAATCCATAAAATGCCCTTTTTAGAGCGTTTCCATCAATTTCTATAAAGAAAATGAACATAAGACTGCATTTGACTGCTAAAGATCTGAACAAATTGTGTTTAAACAAGGGAGGTAATTCAATAACAAAGAAAATCTGCAATGTAGGAAAGTTAATGTTTCAATTTTTCAGCTTTTTTGGCATTCAGACAGGGTAAAATTGCAGTTTTATTGTGGAAATTAGTTAATTCCATCACATTTATGCTTATATTTTTCATTTCAGGCATTGTTGCATTAAATCCACTAATTTTTGCTCAATGTCTTCTTTCAGTCTCTGAAATGTGCAGTTTAGAGCCGCAAATATGTTGAAATAGTGCGATTGACAAGACTTTAATCTGCGGCAAATGCTAACTTTTCACCGGTTTGATCGACAAATCTGAGCATACATGTGCATTCGGTTTTCCATGTATCATATGGCTTTTCAGCTGTTTTGTTGATGGAATTGGTTATTGCGTTGAAATTAGTCGAATTCAGGCTTGTCTGAACACATATTTTTCATAATAGCTATAATGGTTGTGTTTTCAATGCTTATATTCTTTCTAATGATTAAAAATATATCCTTAAACTATATAGCCAATTTTCAAAGGTGATTTATGCTCCTTTCATTGTAGTAGCAGTTCTGTGAACAGTTAGAATAAAGGATTTTCACTCAATCTGACACAAAAATTGACAAGGTATGTGCAAAAGAGCTGACTTTATTTTTAAAATTTGTGTTTCAGACTGCTAGTATAGCACATAAAGAAGGTAAAACAGCAATATTGACCACAACTCCATTGGAAAATAAGACCAGTCCATATCCTGTAGTAAAACAGGAGCAGTTCTGGCCATTTTTACCCTTTTTGATTGCAAGCATTATTTTGCATGAATTGAGGGTGAAATGTGCTAGTTTCAGAAGGGTTTTTAAATCAGTACCAGAAGAGTTGTGGGTCTTTCAGCCTCAAGAAAATTGTTGAAATGAGTTGTTATCAGATTCTGTTATTGATATAACAGGTTTTGGACTTATTAGACAAGGGATTATTTTTCCTTAAGGTGACACATAACACTAGCTTTCGGGATATTCGGATTTTGGCCAGGGTCAAAAATAGAAATAATGACAAATAGTAAGTTTTGGGTACATTTTTGGGTAAATGGTTAATTTTGATGTTTATAAAAGTGAAAAGTAAGCTCTAAGCATGGGATTGAATTTTTAAGTTGAACCCACTTCTCCTTCCTGTTTGACAACACTGGTTGCAGAGCTAGGCGTGAATTTAGAGGTAAATTTGAATACCAGCTTTCGCTGCCAAAATTGCTTGAAAAGGAGCTAGTAACGTGGTATTTTTGACTGCATCCACAGATTGCCTACTGTTTTGAGAGAATTATCAGCTCTTCAATTTTACACTAAACCCCTGCGTTTTTGTTGGGTGATTTTTGGAATAAAGGGTCAAATTGATCTTTCTGCCCTACTTTTTTCACCTTGTTTCAGACCACTTTTCTGGTCAATTATTTCCATAATATGGACTGAGAGTGTGACTTCCAGTCATTTTCCTACAATTCTGGCACTCCTTGATACAGGAAAACTCTTTTTATCAAACCAGTATGGATATTATGAGAAATAATGAGAGAATAAAAGTTAGAGTGTCCCAGGAAACAGAAAATCAGCTTTCAACTGTGTTATGCCACCTAAATGATTTCAATGGCCTTTATGAAACAAGTGACAGGACAAATTGAGAATGTTCTTTTCGTTCTAGGAGAAAAGTTTGTCACAGGTCTTTTATATTACTTTCATATGTCTACTTGTCACAAAACCATATTGGGGCGAAACGTTAGATCTTGTTAACATTTAACAAGGTTCTGGTTAGAGTGACTATTTGTTTGAAACCAAATCAAACCAAATTGTGCAGATTAGGAGTGTTTTGCTGGGCCATAAGGCAAGTTTGGGCTGCAACCTCACAATCGCAATTATACATATAGTATAGTACTATAGTATATAGTAAGCACCTTGCAATATTCTTATTATGTCAGACATGTTCATTGCTTTTTGTTGCCTAAAATGAAACTGGGATTGCTTTCCAAATGTGTATTGCACTCATAGTCATCTGTGAAGTTGTCCACAGTGTATGTCGTCTTTTGTTTATCTGCTTTTCTGATAAGTAAATTTAATTAAAACCACTGATGATATTCTCTGACTGTTCATATCTAATGTAATTTTGCATCACATTGATTGTGTAATTGTTATTTAATTATGTATAAAGATTAGATTTCTGTATATTTTGTTCATACCAATTTATATTCATTTAACCAATGGATCAGCTGATTAATTATTAGTGATTAATTGTTGGGTCCATGGATGGAAATGCATTGGCAGATCTGTGTCAGAGTCAATTCACTATCCAATCCAAGTTGCACAGGTTTGAACCAATGACAAGTCAATTCAACAAGTAGTGAATTTTATGTTTTTTTTTAATTCAGCTATTTACGATAATAAAAAGACATCCTGTCATTAGGTCTTGTTAGTTTTTCGCCCTGACATTGTTTGGTTACACTTCTACTCAAACGTCACAGCTGGCTGGTTTATCTGCTTTCTCCATACATTGAAAATGAAATGGTGACTAGAACATTGACAATTGGCCTGCCTGATCTACAATCTTACCGATTAAGTGTCAGTTTTTGCGTTTCTTTGTATTATGTTTGTTCACTTACATTACACTAATTAGTTCCAAACATGCCTCACCATATACAAATTCAATGGCTTTTTTATAACTCCACAATGTATTGACTTTATATCCAGTCAAGGATGTTCCCATTTAGCATTGTGATGGAAATTTCTTCTTTCATTGCCTGAGTTTAGCCCTGCATACACAATTGACTGCAACAGCCAAAGAACTATGTAAGGAAGAGTAAGCAGGTCTTAATTGCTTCCACAATATCTCAGTTAGCGCTCATTTAATCCTATGTTGTGGGTACAGTAACTACTCAAAGACTGGTTTCACTCTGATGATTCTTTTGAGTAATTTAGCTGTAACATTAGCGTTAGGATGTGACATAAGGCTTTAATAACATGCAAAATATGCCATTTCTTGAATATATACAAGGTAATGAATATTTGCTTCTGTATTGAATATGGGTTCAATTGTCTTGTTAATTAATGTCTGAATTTTAC
This sequence comes from Serripes groenlandicus, assembly GCA_031761405.1. Taxonomy (NCBI): domain Eukaryota; kingdom Metazoa; phylum Mollusca; class Bivalvia; order Cardiida; family Cardiidae; genus Serripes; species Serripes groenlandicus. The sequence goes on from JASEVX010000012.1 coordinate 9,953,936, forward strand.
TTTACATGTAAGTCTCTTTACCGTGCTTGTTTGTAGGGTGTTTTAACCTGCTATCAACAATTTTTAAGGGAAAGCCATTTGTACCATTTAGAAGTCTTTGCAGTAACATTTAAATTCAGTTTCTATAGTTACATATGATGACATTAGTTTAGATTAATAGTAGCCTGTGCATCTGTATGCTTAGATACAACACAACATTAAAATATCAGACAGTGATTAGATTAAATTTACAGTCTCTACATCTGAGAAATTTGAATAAATATATACATGTATACGTTTTCTGACAACTGAAAAAAGCAGAAATTATTCTAACCAAGCAATTTCTACGTTTGCCAAAGTGTTTTCAATTTTGTCTAGGAATTAAACCTTCTGCTGCATATGTGTTGCACATGGGAGAGGAGGTATAAGAGCTAATTTACAGTTATTTTCAAACATTTTGTTTAAATCAAATTAATTTTTTTAAATAAAGCATTTTATTGTGTCACCTGCGTAGCATGGTAGGCACTTAGGGATTACTTTTTTTTATCCGCTGTCTGTCGTCCGTCTGTCCGTCACACTTTTTCATCACGTTTTCAAATAACTTTTTTTTCTACTCAAAGGATTACATTGAAACTTCTGACAAATGTTTATATCAATGTGTGTGATTGGTTCACAAAAGGGGGATAATCCAAATATTTTTTATATCAGAATTATTGTACCTTTTCTGTCAAAAATTTAAATTTTCTGACAAGGCCCCGGCAGGTGACACACAATTCATGCTCCGGGGAGCACTCCATTCTAGTTTTATTTAGCTCATCTCTTGTGATCACACTTTGTTCATTTGTTGGGCATCAACACCAATTGCCTTGTGAACACTCTACAGGCAACATTTGGCATCCAATTTTATTGAATGTTTATCAGAACATTTATCTCTATCAAATCTTTCCCAAGTTCAAAACTGGATCATGTGAGGTCAAAAACTAGGTCACAAGGTGAAATTGAAGGGAAATCTTGTGAACACTCTTGAGGCTGCATTTTTAATTTGAACAATCGGCATATATTGAAACTTTATTAGAATAATTGCCTGGATGATATCTAGTCTATGTTCGAATATATAGCAGTAGGTCATGTCCGGTCAAGAATTAGGTTTCTATGCCAAATTAATCTTTTTCTTGCTGATATCTAGGCCAAGTTTGAAAATGGGTCAGGTCTGGTTTAAAACTAGGTCACTTCGCCAAATTAATGGAAAACTTTGTGAATATTGTGGAAACCACATTTTTAATAAGTTTCTTCATGATATTTAATCTAAGTTTTAGTGAAGGTCATGTTCTGTCAAAAATAAGGTCAATAGGCTAAATTTGAGAAAAATATTTTTAATACTAGAGACTGCAATCAGCAGCTTGACACTTTGTTAGACAGTTTGTCTTGTCAATAGCTAGACCAATTTCTAAAAATAGGTCATGTCGGTTTAAAATCTAGGACACTAGAGTTCGCCTACATGTGGCAAGACTGGGCATCATAACTTAAGATATTGATTGCTAACAAACTAAAAAAAAAAATTCAAAATTATACTTAGGTGTTCACAAAATGCAAATGAAATAAACTGAAGCAAGGCAGATGATTACATAATATAAGATTAGTAATTTGGTCTGTGGTTTTGTGTCTATATTGTGGAACCAGGCATCCCTGGGTTCGATCCGCGGATGGTTTTTGGTCATGGCAAGGTACATTTACTAGCCAAGTACTGGTTCATTATCATAAATAAGCAAACACTTTCTATGATACAACTGAAATAATGTTTAATTTAAATGCATACAATAATGTTTTGTTTTTGTTAGGGATTTTACATAGTTTTCAACAATATTTCAGAAAAGTATATCACGGAAACTGCAAACTATGGGGCCACAAAGAATTCCTGTTGGAGTTAAGTGTATATAAATGGATTTAAAATTACATCAGGATTAAAATTGCTGTAGAGGTAGGTTAATAAATATACCTTGTCAACCCCATACAATGTATTACATTTTGCAGATGGGAGAATATAACAAAGGTAAAAATAGACTGAAAAATTGTTGGAGAATTCATACATAATAGGTGTATTAGGTTATACTGGGATAGAGCTTTCAATCACAGAGTGAATCCCGCTAAATAAATTTGTATTCTATGATTTATTAGACAAAAAATAGAGTTGTTATTAAAACGCTATGAGGGAAATAGATATGATGATGTCATCACTTTGGAATGTGATTTTCCCATGGCTTAAAATTGTAAACAATAGTGATTTGACCATTGTAGAGATGCTTCCACTAAGACAAGTCTGTTGCATGTTCAAAACAGACGTGTCCCAGTGGACCCATCCCAACAATCAATTAACAAGTGCAATATATAATTATATTAAAATTATTTGTGTAAAAATTTAACATTCCATTTCATCTTATAATAACTAAAACAGTAGTTTAACATCGACAGTGTTTGGAGTATCTGACAATTTAGAGGAGACATCCATCCGACCACATCCAGGATCTGAAGGATGATCAGTGAAGAAAAGACTTGCCAACACCATGAACTTTCACGACACGGGATATGATCAGAGTTGGAACTTTTTTATATAGTCCTCTCTAGTCATGTCTCAATTTGTGTTGGTTTTAAAACTTCAATGTACAACGTTGGAACTATATTCTAGATACTGCAGATTACATTGTATCTGTCATCTGACAGTCTAGCAGGTAAGTCTCTAGAGCGATAAAGGTGGATGTTTGGACCGCTTTAGATGGAAACAATAAGTTGTTCAGATTCAGAGCAACTCCTTTCTGTTTTAGTGACCCAGAGAGCTTATTTTGTGACTTACTACAAATATCCGTCAGAATTGAGCATAGAATTATACAAACGGCCCTGGTCATAAAGATCAAAGAGCTCTTTGATAAAATGTAACTGTTCTGATTTGTAAGAATAATTGAAAGGTTTTTGATATGTTTCTTCTGTTTGATAGTATTATGTAATATCTTGTTCTGTTCTGTTTTGTGCTCGTTTTGAGGCTATGCCTTTTCCATATTACTAGTTATAAAAAGACATTTGAAAAACTAAATGTTGATTGTGTTAAAAAGACATTTTAATTATAAAAAGATTTGTAATAAAAGGAAATAACAAATATTAAAATGGTTTTCTAATAACAAGTCATATGAAATTTTAAAGTTTAATTAGTTATAAAAAGAAATTTGATATATTAAAAGTTGATTATGTAATAAAAATATATTTGAAACATTAAAAGTTGATGTTGTAATTTGGAGCTATTGGAAATATTCAAAGGTGATGCTTTAATAAAGAGACAATACGAAATGTAAAAAACATATTTTGTAAAAAACATGGAATATCGAAAGATGATTTTTTAATAAAAAGACTCATGTCGTAATAAATAGACAGAAATATTAAAAGTGGCTTTTTTAATAATAAATTCATGAACATTTAAAGAGTATTTTGTAATAAATAGACAATGGAAATATTAAAAGTTGATTTTTTAATTTAAAATACATATGAAATATTAAAAGTTGATGTTGTAATTTGGAGACATATTTTGAAAAAATCATGGAATATTGAAAGATGATATTTTAATAAAAAGACATATGAAATAATCTAAAAAGGCTCATGTCGTAATAAATAGACATGAAATATTAAAAGTGGCTTTTTAAATAAAAAATACATGAACATTTAAAGAGTATTTTGTAATAAATAGGCAACTGAAATATTAAAAGTTGATATTTTAATTTAAAAGACATATGAAATATTAAAAGTGGATGTTGTAATTCAGAGACATATGAAATATTAAAAGTTGATGTAGTGCATGTAATTAAAAGACATATGAAATATTAATAGTTGATTTTGTAAATTAAAAGACATATGAAATATTAAAAGTTGATGTAGTAATTAAAAGACATGTGAAATATTGTACATTATTTACCCTTGAAGTTGGAGTACAGAGTTGTCTCATTGCTCTTCCATGCAAAATAGACATGCCAAATCGTCCACATGCTCCATGCCTTCCCGGACTTCTCTTGAATTTTGTACCAATCTGTTGCGATGTTATTCGGAGCATATGGCTTTTCCTTTGAGTCCGACAGGGCGGTTTCAATCCAACGTAAAAACATCAACCAATTGTTCGTACTCGGCGAAAATCCCCAAGAGCCGAGCACTGGATACAAGAACACGTGACTTTCATGCGGCACTTCCAGGTATCCACTGGCACCCGAATGTTTAATTGAAACACCCTGAAGCGAGTAACCATTGATTGAAGGAACATGGTCGTACTTCCTATGTACCAGTTTAAGGTATTGGTAGAACAGTGGCGAGACAACACAGTCGTCTTCTAAAATGACAGCAATTTCAGAACTTTTTTCCACCGGGGTCCAAGGATTCAACCACTGCCCGTACAAACCCACGTGGGTTGGCTGCGGGTACACCGAAAACTCACCATGTTTGAACAGGAATGAGCTGGTAACTAGCGTTACGTTTTTGTCAATCGTTCCGTCCTTAGATCTGTCGATCCAAACTTCGAGCTTTATATCATCATTAAAGTACTTTGCAGCATTTAATGAGTCTAACAACCTAAGAAGTGAGTTGGCCCTGTTGTAAACAATTGCTATGATTCGTAAGTCATACTGTTTGTTCACCCGTTCCTTATCGAAAATAAAACAACTGTCCGGTATGCGCACTTCGTTGTATTTTGGCGTTTCAATTACAACAATTCGTCCTTTCTGACGTATCACTTTGACGATATATTCGTTTGTAACATTTGAAACATTTGAAATATTTGGAACATTTATAACAGTGCAAACTTTTGAAACGTTTGGAACTTTTCGAATATTTGCAACGTTTGTAACGATATGACTTTTAAAATGCCAGAGAAAAAACAATACCACCACAATGAAAAGATAACAAACATTTTTTACGTTCGGTTTTCTGCCAATGAATGGCAGATTACAAACCTTCATACCGCAAACAAAGGTGTTCAATTCGTTATATTGTACAAAGTTGCTGAAAGTGTGTGTTTGAACAAATATTGAACAAATATATTCTTATTACTATTATAAAAAAAATAATAATCTAAAGCTCTAAACACGCTACATGTACGGGATTTATAATATACAAAGCATGGTCCAAGAAGTCAACACACCTTATGTGAACACGGTATCTGTAAATTAAACACAAAACAGTTTACGTTTGTAGAGTGCATCAAACTGAGTCTACCGGTATAAGATAATGATGAAACACACTGTTGTCCACTGATTCACTGAATTAAATATCCTTAATCTCAAAAGTTGTTTACAGGTCTTTTGCAATAAAAAAAACGCTCTTGGGTAATACGTATATGACTGTTAAAACAGATGCTTAACGTTATATATAGCAACAGCAAATAAACTGTGATGCTTGTTCAAAACTTCAAATGAAAATGTAACTACACTTGTGAGTAGCATACTGGGAGAGGTTAAGATATTTAAAACGCACACATTAGCGTTTTACATTACAATAACACACGACACGATATAGCACAAAAAGGCTGTATAAAACACTATACTATCGATAGAAACATATGAACCGTACCACGAGAAAACCAGCATTATAGACTCTACGAAATATATTGAACCAGATCAGCCTGCACAATCTGCGCAGGCTAATCCGGGCCGACACATTATACAAGGTATAGAGTAATGTTACCGGAAATAGAAATCCAAAGCAGGCGAAAAGAGTCTGTCCGTGTTAGCCTACGCGGCATGCTTAGGCTGATCCGTCTAGATACTTTACGCATAGTCCAAAATGTTGGTTTCGTCGTGGAATGGCTCACATCTTTATACACAATCTTGGATGCTTTTCTTCCAAACTCGCATGTGCTAACATTAACCATTTCCCACGTTAAGACGCATGTTAACACCTTTGTAGCAGACGACGTTTGAAAGCATTGAGACAAAAGGAAGAAATTGCTCAGAATAAGCATGTTGTCCTTTTACAACAATTTGTTGAACTCTATTTACAAATTAAACTTCCATCAGTTTCGATATGTTTTTGCCTAGATGTTGTTCAAGATCATCTGTTGCGGATCTGTTGTATTTCGGAAAGGGTTAACATCACAGGAGGTTATCCCAAGGACGACAAGACGTTTACAAGGATGTCCCGTGATTTGACATATATATGACCTTTACAAGGATGTTTCGTAATATGACATTTACAAGGATGTTAGGTATTATGACGTTTACAAAGATGTCCCGTGATATGACGTTTACAAGGATGTCCCGTGATATGACGTTTACAAGGATGTCCCGTGATATGACGTTTACAAGGATGTTTCGTGATATGACGTTTACAAGGATGTCCCATGACATGACCTTTACAAGGATGTCCCGTGATATGTGATTCACAAGGATGTCCCGTGATATGACCTTTACAAGGATGTCCCGTGATATTACCTTTACAAGGATGTCCCGTGATGTGACCTTTACAAGGATATTCCTCGATATGACGTTTACAAGGATGTCCCATGATATGACGTTTACAAGGGTGTCCCGTGATATGCCCTTTACAAGGATGTCCCTTGAAACAATACGTATTGAGAGTTATGATTGTGTCGTAATTTTAATATTAATTTAAATTACAAGCGTCTTAAAGATTGCAAATCTATGTCATATTGGGTAGCATTCAAAAAGTTATTCAAATTACACCTGTTAAATATCAACCTGGTGCACATGTTCTATCTGAACCCTTTCACACATACTGACAGCTCTACAGCTGAGTCAACAGAAAATCTTTTTTTTTAAACAGTGTTTGAAAAGGAGAAATGTCCTCTTTTGTTAAATAATTATCTTCTTTATTTATTAATTATGTTTTCATTTGCATATATTTTCTATATGTCTGCCAAACTGATTTTAAAGTCGTCTGCTGTATATTTATTGTTACAGTATATTGGGAAGAGTTGATTCATATCGTCACAGAGACGAAAAATCGGTCATGCTTTCAGGGTATTATCTATTGTTTGAAAAAAATACACTGTTCTTTCAACATGTTATCTGACATTACTTTAAATCTTAAACTTGATTTTTCATCAATCTTTTACTTTGAAATGTTTAATGTTTATACAAAATTAAACGTAAAATGATTGATCCCTGCTGTGCTGCAGGATCCACGAAAATCGAGCAACTTTTTTCATGAGTGCCAAGCTAGAATTTATAAATGAAGAGGCGATCAAAATGCCTGATAATTTGATCCGGTTTTAACTTTAAGAAGGCACATGTCATTTTTAATCTGGTTTCTAAGTATTATAACTATTTATATTTATTATTTTTAGGAGGATGAGCCTAGTCAGCCTTGCCAAAGGGTGTAATAATGAAGGTGACCCAAGAGAACAAGTCAGAGAAAGTAAATTCCACCCTGTGGAGAACCACGGACATCACTGTCGAAAACTGCAAACAGTTGGTATGTTAATAGAGATCCACTGCTCTTCAATATGTCCCACATACAGATGCTTCTGTAGCA
>JASEVX010000012.1:9964859-9997359 GCA_031761405.1 Serripes groenlandicus
CAGAGAGACAGAGACAAAAAACCCGATAGTAAACCAGAGAACAGACACAGACACAGAGACAGAGACAGAGAGACAGAGAGAGACAGAAACAGAGAGACAGAGACAGACAGACAGACAGACAGACAGACAGACAGACATGCCTACGAATGGACACTTGTTGGGTATTTATTCCGTAATTATCACCCTTTTACGGAATAAATAGCATTAATATGCTAATTAGGTACCCATTAGAAAATAATGAAGAAAAAAAAACCTTATCAAAGTGTCTTATAAGGGTGGTGAGTGGGCTTTAGGATAGGGACAGTACCCAACAAGTGTCCATTCGTGCGCTCAGACAGACAGAGAAAGGGAGAGAGAGAAGACAGAGATAGAGAAAGAGAGAATGGGGGAAGAAGGCTGGGTAGATTGAGAAAGAGTGAGGAGGTAGATTGGGAGAGAGATATAGGTAGAGAGAGGGAGATAGCGAAACAGACAGACAAACAGAGCAAAACAGAACGATAGAGAGCCAAATCGGTATAGGGGAATGATAAATACTGTCCATTACTAGGTTGGGAGTTTGAGGTGTAGACTGACGTAAATCAAGGCTCTCTAGTATATGCTTTTCAGAATGTCCTTCAATATTATTAGCATTTGGTGTGTATACCTGTTTGAATTGCTGGGCAAAAGCGTTAGCCATAGCTAATTTTCACTGATCGCACAGTAATGAAAACTATTAAATGCATTTTCCCTTGGTGACACAATTCAACTAAAACTTTCCTACTGAACCTTTAACATGATAAAACGACTGGATAAATACAGATTTATCCATACATGTACGTTTTAACTCTTTCAGCGGCGTCTTTTCAAAGAGTTAGTGGACTAGTCCATGTTCAAGATCGGGCGCATCAATTTTTCATGTTATAAGAGGTTTGGAATATTTTGAAAACTCAAATGCATATTTCATGTGAAAAAGCTCATTGCGAGCTGACTAACCCGAATCTGTGTTTTTCGCAAAAACTTCTTTATTGCCATTTGCACTGAAAGAGTTAAAACATCTAAAACCTTTTGAATTCAACAGACACACCGTTTGTATAAATTAAAATGATAAAATGTATGCATCTTTAGAAAATACGATTTATTCATAGCATGGTGAATTCATCACTAACGAATAAATTAAAACCACCTTTTATCATTTATATCACGCAATGTCTAGGTGAATTTGCTAACTCATGTCACTGAAAAGAAACTCTTTTCCCTAAAACACAAGTCAAATATGTTGGACTATGTATACACATATCTTGTGATAAGAAGAAACCACTTATATACTTGCATTTACACATTCTGTATATAAATAGATGTTGTATAATGAGCAATATCAATATTAGTATCAGTATTCGTATTGGTTTGTATATGTGTGTATGTGTGTACATGTTTATATATTTATATAATTGTGTATGATTTAATGTAATATAGATGTTTTTATTATTATGACCTGAAAATAACTTGTAATCATGTATGGACGAGAAACATCTTAATTGTTTAAGTCCAAAGAAAAGTTGTGTTCTGTTCTGTTCTGTTCATATCTAAGATATGAATGGTCACTGGATAAATAAATCCCCAAGAGAAGAATGGATGGATTTACTGATATTTAGAGCTTAACCTGTTTGATAACATTTTGCAAAACTGCAGTTAGCATTCTACACTTGAACATAATTAGAAAAAGAGAGATGGTAAGATGAGATAAGAAAATTGTATATATTAAGGTTCCCTTTGTGAAACTTTATATACACGAATAACAAGTGTTTAACATTAAGCTGAAAGGCCCCGGCGTTCTGATCGGTTGGCGTATTTTGATGTGGTGCGTCATGAGAAAAATCATTTAAGAACCTGTCTCTTTACCTGAGACCAGCTCGGTTTAGACGTTTTTCGGCCGAGATAATTGCCCGATTTAGGGACGTAGATAAGAGGGATAAGTGACTGAATTATATACTAAAATATCACCCGTGCCAACATTTGTAGCAAGAAAAACTCAAAAAGTATTCAAGATATGAAAATAAAAAATATATTTTCTGGAAGTTTGAACATTCTTCTATTGTAGAAGATAAAAATATTTTAATATAGTACAGGTTTTGATAATATGTTATCCGTATGAAAAATGTCAGTCTATTAATTTTTGGAAAAAAATAAAATAATTCAGAAATCCCAATAGCTTTGTCTTTTAAACCAGTCATTGTTCGAAATACAAAGAAATTCCAGTTATGCATTGTATCTCTAACCTTAGATGAAATGTTAAGCTTTCAGAATATGTGTGTTTTGTTTATGTGTCAATTGTGACTTCAAAGTTTAATTTGCTACAAAATGTGAACATTTGGACAATTTTATTTCTATGTGTGATATTTTAACCAGATAACAGGTGTACAGGTGGAGTTGCCTATCCCTATTTTATCTACGTCCCTGCCCGAATGGAGCAAGGGAGTAAAATGCCTTTGCACCCTTGTCATTATTATTACACTATATGGACGTATAGAGGGGCTATTTATAGTGACAGGGAGGGGGCTGGATTCCCCAAATTATCATGGCATATGGACACTATATATAGACTTTTTGAGTATTTTAACGAGGTAGTATGTCTTTTCCCCCATCTACTTATGTAATGGATATTCGAACACCTGTGTGCAATGTTACAAACTCCTGCCAGCTGTGCATAAACGTCACCATTAACACACATTTAATACAATAATATTATTAACATATAAATTCACATGAAAAGGGTTATTTATGATTATACAATAATACTCTGAATAGCCATTTCCCACCTGCAGACACAATTTGATGTACACGTAACAGCATCAGACGACATTTGAAAAACTTTGTATCAAAAGGTAAAAATTGCTCCTAATGAGCACTTTCTCCATTTGCTACAATATTTTCAATCCTATAGAATGATTACGATATAATTAAAATCGTTTTTAATGTGTTTGCCAAGATGATTTTGAAGTCGTCTGCAGAATAAATGTAAGAGAAAAAGAGATCAAAAGAACTTTGGAAGTGTGTTGAAATCAGATATCGCATATAATTATGCAATTCGCTTTTTTAGCTCGCCTTCATCAACAGCTAAGAGTACATAACTCTGTCAAGGTTTTTGTAAGAATTATGGCCCTTTTTCGACTTCGAACTTTGGTGAAGTGTTTTGTACCAACTCACTTTTTTGTCAAAACTATTACAGATATTACTTTGAAACTTGTAACACTTATTCACCATATTTACCTACATCAACAGAAAAAAGTACATTACTCTGTCAAGGTTTTTGTAAGAATTCTGGGCCTTTTTTGACTGAGAATTTTGGTTAAGTTTTTTGTACCAATTCACTTTTTTTTCAAAACCATTAGAGATATTGCTTTGAAACTTACAACACTTGTTCATCATCATTACTTCCATCAACAGACAAGAGCTTATAACTCTGTTATTGTTTTTGTGTGAATTATGAACCTTTTTCGACTTCAAATTTTGTAAATGGCGAACGGCAAGATGCCGATTACCAAATATAAACTTGAAACACTTTGTCAAATTATGCACCTATTACTAAATAATATGTAGATAGAAATTTAAGGCTTTTTTGAAACTGTGCGAATTCAAGCTGACTACTCAATTTAATCTGGATCTATACTGTTCAGGAATGTGAACGTATGCCTTTCGTTCAAATGGACTCAAATGCGGAAAGCAATCATAATAACTCAATTCTTGAAAAATATCATTTACAATATTTCAGTGCTTTGTACAAATATAAATATAATAACATAGTGTTTACACCAAATGACGAATGTCAACGACATTCGGAAATCGGTGGGCTGAAACGATGTTTGTAAGATCTACCATCTTATAACCTCCAGTTGTAAAATGTTTTTATTTAACCCTTTTTCTTCTACCGATTTGATATCCTAATGGTTAAGATATTTGATTCGGGAGTAGCAAGTCGAATGACGAAATAAAGTGGTGACAGTGGGGTCCGTTCTGGAAGAGTCGGTTGGGTAGCCGCCGGCTAGTTACATAATCATTATACGGATACCAAAAGCCTGTCTGCGCGGTGTCTCTTCACTTATAGACGTATTATGACGCCTCTGCAGCAGACGATTTTTGAAAACATTGTGGCAAAAGGAGAAATTGCTCATGATGAACAATTTCTTCTTTTGCCACTATTTGTTCAAATATTATTACAATTGAGGGTTGCCTTTGTGGTTTTTTTCAATGATACACATTTTCCATTTTTTGGGGCAAATTTGTTTTCAAACTCGTCTGCTTCTGAAAAGTTGTATGTCGGAAAGAGTCAAAATATTTTTGATTAAAATTACTCAACACCTGCAAAGCATATCGCGATATTTTGATCAAGCAGACTTTTCCAGTAATCTCGTGCTTGATTGCTGACTTGTTCAAATTTAATATGACGATGTTTTTCCTTTTTATTCGCTTTAAACGTCTGAAACATCCTAATGATAAAAAAGAGGGAATGTCGTCGGAAAGAAACACGTTTCATACGTTAGAGAGAAAACACTGTTGTAAATGGAGGAAATGTTCAATCCAAGTAATATCTCCTCTTTCCCAACTTCAAAATGTTTCCCGAACTTAAAAAGTCGTCTGCCGCAGACACGCTTGAAGTTAAATCAGCCCTATGTAATAAGTAAGACGAGAAGTACGTACATACATTATGTATTTACCTAGAAACAAATGAATACCGTATAAAAAGGACGACATGCTACTAAGAAAAAAGAATATGTGTGTATGTCATTTCAAATTTGTCATTCTCATGTTTCGGAAACGACTATATTTCGTTTAATGAACTTTCCTTAAATAGAAATATCATAGAGATTGGGTTACACGATGTGTGTATGTCCTTGGCAGACAGCTAGGCGCTGTTTGTCCCTTTCCATAATACTGTCCACAACTGACGTGTCTACAGCACACGGGTGTGAAAAATGTATGTAAATGAAAACGTTTGTTACCTAATCAACCTAATATTTTGGGAAAAGGAGAATTTGCTCGTTTTGAGCAATTTCATCTTTTGTTACATTCTTTTCAATTGTCGTCTACTGCAAAGGCGTCATAAAGCGTTTGTATGTGGAAAAGGGTTAAAGCCGTGATACTGTTCTAGTTATGGTCATTTTCTTAGAATGCTGGTATGTGTCACTCTCGGAACCGTTTCCTGGACATGATTATGTTTAATTTCTTTTTGTTCCAACATGTTTCAACAGTCTTCTGCTGCAGAAACCTGAACAAAGTCTACATTTAAGAAAGCCAGAGCCATATAAGATAGACGAAATTACAAAGAGACTGTGTTATATGATGTATCCTTGACAGATTTGTTTGACCCTTTCCCACACACAGCATAATTGTATGAGGAATTCGATTGTTTGATATCAAAAAATCATTTTTTGATATCAGAAAATGAATATCTTGATATCAAGAAATAAAGAGTATTTTCTGATATCAGAAAATCTATTTTTTGATATCAGGAATTCGAATTTTTGATATCAGAAAATATTCATTAATTTTTAATATCAAGAAATTGATTGCCTGATATCAAAAAATGATATTCTGATATCAAAAAATCGAATTCCTTATATCAAAAAATATCAAGAAATATGCTCTATTTTTCATTATCAGATGATTTTCTGATATCAAGAATTCGAATTCCTGATATCAGAAAATGAATATTTGATATCAGAAAATGTATTTCTTGATATCAGAACATCGTTAGTATTTTTTGATATCAGAAAATAGATTATCATCAAAAAATGATTTTCTGATATCAATAAACGGAATTTCTGATATCAAGAAATGTAAATGATTTTCTGATATCAAGAATTCGAAGCTTGATATCAGAAAATGAATATTTGATATCAGAAAATCTTCAGTATTTTTTTATATCAAAAATTTGATTTCTTGATATCAGAAAATCATTTATATTTCTTGATATCAGAAATTCCATTTATTGATATCAGAAAACATATTTGATGTCAAGAAATCCATTTTCTGATATCAAATAATCTATTTTCTGATATCTAAAAATACTGACGATTTTCTGATATCAAATATTCATTTTCTGATATCAGGAATTCGAATTCTTGATATCAGAAAATCATCTGATAAGGAAAAATAGAGCATATTTCTTGATAATTTTTTATATCAGGAATTCGATTTTTGATATCAGATAATCATGTTTTGATATCAGGAAATCAATTTCTTGATATCAGAAAATAATGAATATTTTCTGATATCAAAAATTCGAATTCCTGATATAAAAAAATGAATTTTTGATATCAGTAAAATACTCTTTATTTCTTGATATCAAGAAATCCATTTTTTGATATCAAAAAATCGAATTCTTGATATCAAAAAATAAGGAATAAATAGTAAAACGTCGCCTCGTACAATTGACACTCTGTACATATAATAGTATAATTGTTGAATAATGTGGCAATGGGAGATATCGCTCATCTCGAGCAACTTGTCCTATTGCCACAATGTTTTCAAAAGTCTTCTGCTGCAGAGGCGTCAGAGAGCATCTGTGTGTGGGAAAGGGTTAACCCTTGCCTTTATATAGTCGTAAATTGACGTGTATACAGCAGGCGGTATTATCAAACCGTTGTAGGGAGAAACACGAGATATTGGTCTAGATGAACAAGTTCTCCGTAATCCACGATGGTTTCAAGTCTGTATAAAAAAAAACAAATCTCCAATGTGTCCAGATAATAACATTCAGGCTTACCGTATATGTTTTTAACCCTTTCCCACATACAACTAATTTGCAGCAGACGAATTTGAACATATTTTGTTAAAAAAAGGAAAATCTCTATAACTGAATAGATAGCCAATGACTATAAGTGGAAAACATTGTGGCCAAAGGTTAAATTGCACATCATGAGCAATTTCGGCTTTGGCCAGAATGTTTTCAAAAGTCGTCTGCTGCTATTGCGTTAAAATGCGTCTGCAGGTGGGTAAGGGTTAAGGAATCAGCCGTGGCCGACTGGGTAAGCGCCGGGAGTTGCCTTTTCGCAAGGCACATTTCCTAGCCTAGTACTTGTTTGTTTGCCCAAGGATCATGAATATGTGAACTGTCGCCGCGATATAACGTGAATAATGTTGAAAGCGGCATATAAGCCCAATAAAACGATGGTTTCACGTCTGTATAAAAACACGTCTTCAATGCATCCAGATAATAATTACATTCAGTTTTGCCTAAGGTGTATATTAAGTTACTAAACATTAAAATACATTTTTTGTCATTCTGAATTAAATCTGTGAAATAATATATAGAGAACGTAATAACCTCAACATTTCCATAGTCCGTTTTCTTAAATTATAGTTATGAAAATTATGGAAGCCCTGGAGGGACTTCTTACTTCAATACTTCTGACTTCCATACTTTTAACTTCATTACTTCTATCTTCCAAACTTGTAACTTCATTACTTATAACTTCATCACTTTTAACTTCATTACTTCTAAATACATTCACTTTTACATCTAACTTCCAAACTTCTAACTTCATTACTTCTAACTTCATCACTTCTAACATTTAACTTTAAAGGTCCAAATCGTATTGTTTTCATTCGTAATGAAGTTAGAACTTAGAAATGATGAAATTAGAATTAATGAGGTTAGAAGTAAGGAAGTTGGAAGATAGAAGTAATGAAGTTAAAAGTTAGAAATGAATTTGTAACTTCATTACTTATAACTTCATCACTTTTAACTTCATTACTTCTAAATACATTCACTTTTACTTCTAACTTCCAAACTTCTAACTTCATTACTTCTAACTTCATCACTTCTAACATTTAACTTTAAAGGTCCAAATCGTATTGTTTTCATTCGTAATGAAGTTAGAACTTAGAAATGATGAAATTAGAATTAATGAGGTTAGAAGTAAGGAAGTTGGAAGATAGAAGTAATGAAGTTAAAAGTTAGAAATGAATTTGTAACTTCATAACTTATAACTTCATCACTTTTAACTTCATTACTTCTAAATACATTCACTTTTACTTCTAACTTCCAAACTTCTAACTTCATTACTTCTAACTTCATCACTTCTAACATTTAACTTTAAAGGTCCAAATCGTATTGTTTTCATTCGTAATGAAGTTGGAACTTAGAAATGATGAAATTAGAATTAATGAGGTTAGAAGTAAGGAAGGTGGAAGTTAGAAGTAATGAAGTTAAAAGTTAGAAATGAATGGAGTTAGAAGTAATGAAGTTAGAAGTGATGATGTTATAATTAATGAAGTTAGAAGTTTGGAAGTTAATAGTAATAAAGTTAGAAGTTAGGAGTGAATGTAGTTAGAAGTAATGAAGTTAGAAGTTAGAAGTGATAAAGTTAGAAGTAATGAAGTTAGAAGTTTGGAAGATAGAAGTAATGAAGTTAAAAGTATGGAAGTCAGAAGTATTGAAGTAAGAAGTCCCTCCAGGGCTTCCATAGAAAACAGTGTTAAACTGTTGATTCTTGAAAAATGCTACCGTCCGATATTGAACAGGGTATAGTCTTCTTTATGAAATTCGGTGCTGACAGCGTGGTGAACATTAATACGCAGATATATATATATATATCAATCTCGGGTCCTTTTCCTAGTCTAGATTATGTAAAATATTTCTCTTTTGTCTACCTGTTTCAAATGTCGTCTGCTTGCAGATGCCTTAATTATATCCTATGGCTGTTTTATCGTTATGCAGCTACTACGTACAGGTTTTTGGCTAAGATGTATATATATATACAAATGATATGAAAGCTGCGAAACGAAAATACATTGAATTATAATCCTGTTGTGGAATCGTATTACCAACCACTGGTCGATGGGACGCCTTTCTGCATTTAATTTACCCTTTCCATCATATAGACGCTTTCTAGCGCCTCTGCAGCAGATGATTTTTAAAAGTTATTTGGCAAATGGAGAAACTGCTGAAACTGAGAATTTTTTGTCACACTGATTTAAACTATTTTCCGACGTCATCTGTCATGGATTTGTCTGTCACAGCGGCAGCGCTTCAGATCTGAGGGATGTACTTGTCCTCAAATCAAGAGGTTTTTAGGAACTACTTGAGCAAACTCCATTCCATATATACATCTTTATTGCCTCCATTTTCTGAAGAGTTACATATAAAACATTACATGATGGTTACAAATACAATTACAGTACAAATAGAAAGTAAACAATAGAAGATAAAAAGAAAATTTGAGAATTTTCACCCCAAAACAGACCCAAGGAGATTTAACGATGAAATAATTCGCTGGGTGAATATCAGAGGAGGTTTCAGTCAGTCTATATTAATATTAATAAAGATGCGGAGGTGTAGACAGTCTGTAATCTTCGCTGATCGGCATTTTCTGAAGTCTGTTTTAGAGTGACCCGGCTCCACCTGTTCAAATGCTATATATGCTATATATGTACAAAGTAGCTGTTTAACAGTAAGTACAATACAATATGTACGTGCTTGTCGAGGCTCTTTCATAAGTTTAACCAAAGGGCTACGATAGCGCATACTATCTTTAAGTGACACGGTCACTGTTCCCAAGTAGGATCAGCATGTGGATAGGTTGAACTTTCGCCGAAAGCGAAATAGAAACAGCAACAGAGGGATTGGTAAAGTGACTTCTAAGCTCTTGATACGCGTCTTGTTACATTTCTAAGCTTATACTTTTGTCAGGAGATCGGCACAGATAGTTAGAAACGAAGGGTATAATTCGACTTTTAACACATTGATAAGTTTGTCCTCTATTTTGCCAAGCATGTATGTGATGACTTCGTGTCTAGGTAAACATAATAGAATAGCACATAAATCAGAACATAATGAATCATTTTCGTCATAGAACTCGTTCCATAGTTTATGCCCGTCCGTTAGGGGACATTCAAATAGTAAATGTTCTGTTTCCTGCAGACGCGGATACTGACAACGTAGACAGACTTCCGGTTTGTGTGTTGGTCGCTTACAACATATATTAGCCGGAAATTTCATGCGGGACAATGTAAACGGATGGAAGCTACTGTCCAAATGTTTGACTGGCGAAGGTGACTGTGGCACTGTTTGAATGTAGAAAAGTTCGCAGAAGCGTCCATTCGGTCAACCCATGTTGATTCTTCGCGTGCGTGTACAGCTCGGTAACACATATTTTTCCAAATGTGTTTCGAAGGGAAAACACCAGATTTTTTTAACGTTGCTAGATACGTTGTAAGGTCATATTTGTCCAGTATTCGATGAATTTCAGAGACGAAACCAAGATGTTAAGTATCACAGATATCGTATTGGAATAACCTCAGCAGATATAGTCTGTAACACACTTCATTCGGGGAAACACGGCATAACGTTCCAAGGAACAACAGTTGATGACTGTCGATATACGCGTGTAGTGAAGTAGTGCCAACAAGGCCTAGAACCACGTCCGAACGGGTCGTAAATGGAAGGCCCTGAGCTCGTTTTAAGCAAAAGTAGTGTGATACTTCCATTTTTTTATGAACCGTAAATGTCATGTCATTCCACAGCTCACAACCAAACAGAGCGCGCGGTAGTACACACGTTATGTAGAGTTTCATTGCCGTGCTCGGGTTTGGACCTGTGCTTCCGGACACCATACCGGTTATAGACATAAACGTGCCTCTGATGGTTTGTTTCACTCGATCGGCATTAAATGGATGTTTTCCGGACGTTGATTTGACGATACCCAGATGTTTGTATGAGTCAGTATCTTGAATCACCGTACTTCCATACACTGCAGGCACTATCGGACCACGACGCTGCTTCTTCCGGTCTAGGATAGATGCTGCACATTTGTTGGGGTTATACAGGTAGCGCCACTTATTAGCGTATTTAAAACATATTACTAGCAGTTCATTTAAGAACGATGTCATCAGCCTGAGCTGGTGCAGCTAGACGGAGATCACAAATACGTAGGCCGTACGGTGAGGCATAGAGTGCTTCCAGAAGTGCATTAACGTATACAGTGTAGTAAAACGGTGCACATATTGAGCCTTGTCTGGTTCCTTGTTCGATCCTGAATACGCTCGATAAATGTCCGTTCACTAATACACGACTAGAGCAGTCTTGGAGAAAGAGTTACAGATAAGTCTAAGCATTTTGACCTTGATACCAAAGTTAAACAGTTTGTTGATAAGCCCATGTATCCAAACGAGGTCAAATGCAGATTTCGCGTCCATGTAACACACATGTAGAGGACTTCCTCGTTCAATACAACAATCGCGGGTTTCCTGTACAATAAAGGAAACCATTTTGCAGTTTTTATTCTTTTGAAACCCATATTGTAACTCGTTTAGCTTTAACGTAAGCATATTTTCGTCGAGTCGTCTTATTACAAGTTTTTCGTATAGCTTTGAAATAACAGGTAGCAAGGAAATAGCACGGTAGCTGTTAGGGTCGTTAAGTGGCTTACCAGGTCCTTTATGAAGAATGATTGTAAGTCCTGATTAAAACTTAGTTGGTATAACTTCACAGTGGATAATTGCATTAAACACCTTTGCAAGGCAAGCAGAAAATTCTATTCCACCATATTTCAAGTGTTCGTACGTTAAGTTGTTTATGGATCCGCTCTTGTTGTTCGGCAGCATTTGTATCAATGTTTGTATCTAATCGGTATTAACATGTGTACACAATTTCAAATCGATGGAAGTATCACTATATGAAAGGTATGAGTCTACTTTGTGGTTAACATGGGTTTTAAACCCGTGATCAAAGTCAGGACTTTCTTTGAATTGATACAGATCACTGAAGTAGGCAGACCACGCATTTAACATACCATCAAGAGTTGTCTCCATTTTACCATTAAACACTATTTCGCAACCCCGTCTTTTGCTGCGCGACTTTTTAGAGTTCAGTATTTTGTAAAAGGAATTTTAATCTATTTCACAGAGTTCGTCAATATTCTGAAGTTCAGTTTGTTCGTGATCATGTGCAGCGGCGCGCAGTGATCTTCTAAAGCTATGTTTAAGATCCTTGTATTTTGAGTATTCCAAAGTATGTTTCGCCTTACCGGTCTGTGACCAGGCTAGGTGCGCGTTCTTTAACTTATTATGAGACTCCTTTAAGGCAGGTGTCCAGTAGGGTTTTTATAAAAGGTCTATATCCACGTTTTGACAACAACTTTCTGATGCGGACGAAATACACTCAACTATAGTCATATATGCACTATCGATATCTTTGTAGTCAATGCGAGCTGATGTCAACAGATCCGATAAGTTAGTTTTATAAGCACAACGTTCATGTGTCTTATTCCATTTATAAACCACTCTATGGA
Source organism: Serripes groenlandicus (assembly GCA_031761405.1). Taxonomy (NCBI): domain Eukaryota; kingdom Metazoa; phylum Mollusca; class Bivalvia; order Cardiida; family Cardiidae; genus Serripes; species Serripes groenlandicus. The sequence goes on from JASEVX010000012.1 coordinate 9,977,129, forward strand.
ATGCTTCAGATGTTACATAGCTGTTAGGGTTTTGAACGATTTTCAAGTTGACAGTCGATGGTAAGTGCCGTGATACATTCAACGCAGCATCTGATATTACGAAGCAACTAACCATCTTTTGCACAAGAGCCTCATCAAGTAATATGTGGTCTATGCGTGTGAGATTTGCACCGGTATACGGGTAAAATGTGTATTGTGGGCCTGTGCTAAATATAGAACATAGGCTGGAAACATAGGCATCGCGGGGACGTAAGTTTCCAGTAAACTTAGCATTAAAGTCTCCCATAATTACAATGTTATTGTTGGTAAAATATATGGCGCATAGATCATACAGTTGGTCAAAAACACATTTGAAAGTTGCAGAGTTGAGGTTTGCAGATGGTAAATACACCAGTATCACAATAATCGACATATGCTGAAGACACAGTCTAATAGCTGCTATTCTATCACTCCTAGTCTAAATAGTTTCAATACAACTGTCTAAGCTCCGGTGCCACATGATTGCGACTCCACCATTTCCAATGTAACGACCATTGAAGCAGCCCGAGCTCGCAATTGTGACCACGTGAGCAATATAGTTTTCATCAATGCTGCTTAAGATATCAGCGTTATGATCAAGGAGCCAGTGTTCTGATAAGCCACAACTGGAAACATTCTTTTCATTTAATACACTCAATATGTACGGTATTGCGGTCATTATTCCTGTAGCATTATATGAAAGAAATGTATATCCATGAATAACTCTAATTGCTCTGATAGCGTTGCACGTATTCTGATCGTTTTATCCAACGACGGCAAGAGATGCCTTCGGGCCACGAAATTTCGTTTTCTATGTATGCGCCTTGTTCGTCATCGACAACAATCTGCGCCACTTTGCAGTCCGTTCGTCCCGTGATCAAGAACTTTGCGGATGTAAAGGAAACATTCATATCAAACTCTAGAAAATCTGCGAGTCCATCCTGGTCGCTATCAGTGGGAATGCCAGTTATAACGTAAGACTTCGAACGCCTGCGAGTGACCGCGCCAAATCGTCTTTTACGTCTGCGAGGAATTTCAAAGCCGTCGTTAACATCATTTGCGGATGAATACTTTTGCGTTTCGGGTTGTTTCGTTTGCACGTAACCATTGGTAGAATTACAAAGTTTATTTGAGTTCGTAGTAGGTGCCATTTTCCGTCTCATTGCAAAGTTCGATGGTAACATGTACTGGTTCTCGTTGCGCCGTACCAGAGGAAGGTGGAACGTGAAGATCGCTCGATTTTAATTTTGACAGATATCTTTGCATGTTCTTCCCGCACAAATACAACATCTTCTTCTCTTTCCCGATATCTAGTATGTAACGTACTATTGAGCTTATCGAATGACATTGAAATAGTTGATGATACTTTTTCGCATATTTCGTCCATTTTCGTGTCGAATTTTGTGTTGATTGCTTTGAGGGCCTGCATAACGATAGCATCTGCTTTCTGATTCTTGTCTTTTATGGTATTGATTTGAGAATTAATACGTTTTGCTTCTTTTTCAATATCAGGTTTTGTAACATTACTATTTGTTTTGATGTGCAGAATATCTTCTGTTAATTTTACTCTCAGATCATTTATGCGGGTTTTACAGTTACGTTTTTCACTATCATCGGCATCGTGAATTCGGCCAATATTTAAGGCGTTGTCTCGAACAGAAGTCTGTAATGTACATAGTTGATCTGAGACATTGTTCCTGGAAATTTCCAGTTTAGCTACAACTCTAGATAACTCATCTAGACATGCATCGAGTTTTAATTCAATTCCACCATGGTGAAGAGAGCGGATGTTTGAACATAACGAATTTGAACATTGCTGTAACTCTGCCTTTATGTTTTCAACTTCGTAAGTAAGGTTCTGGCAGACCGATTCAACTTTATTTTGATTTTCCGAAACTTCTACTTTTATAGATAGTAAATCAGCATGCATTTTAGCAATTGTTTCTCTCAGTAATGAACTGTCGTCGTTTTCCGTGACACATTTCCGTGCAGTATAAGTGTGCGCATGGCTTGACGAGTTTTTGCGATACAGTGAGTGAATATCTGGGGTATTGTAGCACAAGAACTGTTGAATATCAAAAAAGTATTTCGCAAACGTTTCTGGCTTTCTACGACAGCGCAAAGGTCCGATCGGACTGTTGTCCTGCTCTTTGGCCCTTGTTGAAAGCACGTCTCTGTATTGTGACAGGACGTCTGCAGAAGAGTGTGTCAATTGCAGAAGGGTCTGAATATATAACTCCTTTGGCATATCCTTTAAATCGAGATGGAGGCGATCTATTATAACGGCGTCTACGCGATATAATGTATCTTGTTGACCGCATTGTATGCTGTTCTCAAAGTCGTCTTCCAGCAAAGGTATGTAACTCTTTTGCGTAGATGATGTTAGTGTGACAGTATTGTCTCCCTTGCCATCTTCATACAGTGTCTGCTCGTTAGAACAGACATACTTTAAATGGGTAATTTCGTCTTCGTAGTCATTGTTATTGGGCTCGGTGCTAAACATCACACCATAAACGTAATCTTCTTGGTCACTTGCCATTCTGAGTCCTTTTCTCGGTCAAGCGACATGAAAGGCCAATTATAACGGTAGTGGCATTAATCGACTGAGCCAATATCTGTAATAGTCCAGCGTGACCCCTCTACTAGCGGTTTTCACCAATATCATGACTTAGTAAAGAAAAAAGTAGTTTGTTTACATCTGAAGACAAAGAACTAATATAAAATGTTCTTTTACTCACAAATTCAAGTCCATATTTCGTAAAACTATGATTTATTTTAATCCTTTCCAAATATCCATTTCACACACGTATAAGTTTTCTGCACTAAATGTCTTTGGAAAAACATTTATTTTACTATTTAGGTCAGCTAATTGGAAACACGTCCAACACCTTCCGACACCTTTCATTCAAATGCGCCATAATGCTTCCAAAAGTCGTTTGCAACATATGCGTCAGAAAGCGTCTGCAGGTGGGAAAGGGTTAAGGCGAAACACATAACATTGCGTTACACCATCTGATCAAAGCCTATATAAGCCTAATGCTATCTGCAATATCCTTTTTAAAGTCTCCTTGCTCAGATGGAAAACTATGAGTGTGTGTTTTATTTGTCTTCCTAAAGATGCTATAGATAGACAAAATAGACACAGTCTTCGCTCAGATGGAAAAAACACTGAGTGTGTGTTTTATACGTCTTCATAAAGATGCTATACATAGACAAAATATACACTGTCCTCGCTCAGATGGAAAACTATGAGTGTGTGTTTGATATGTCTTCCTAAAGATGCTATACATAGACAAAATAGACACTGTCCTCGCTCAGGTGGTATAATCTGAAAGTCCTCTAACTGAATGGCAGTATAGACCAAATTTCGCTAAGAAGCTTTAAAGAAACGGTTGAGATGACATAGATTTTACCTGTGAGCCTCACGATAAGGCCTACAGAGGAGCAATCTGTGAAATTTCCGAAAGCCTTAACACTTTCCTTCTTGTTGGTCCTCTAAGTGTAGAACTCTGTCAACTTCCTCAGATATACAGCAATACAATAATATTAAGTCGGTTGTTATGTTCCTGTGCGAATTCGAAGGTCCTCAAATTGACGGCTACTACAGGTAGGAGTAACGTCTTCGTAATGATACACACAAAAACCTCCCGATTACGATGCATAAAATCAGGTCTGTGTAAAATATGCAAATGAAGGTCCTCGTTATGTGGTCCTCAAAATGATAGATATTATGAGCACGTCCCCATTCTGTTTTTAAGCATCTCTATACATAACTGAGGTTAAAACAGGTTGTTCGACACTTTCTATATTCGACTGCTTCACCTAGTCCCCTGAACGTGGTGTGTTTGTGTGTGTGTGTGTGTGTGTGTGTGTGTGTGTGTGTGTGTGTGTGTGTGTGTGTGTGTGTGTGTGTGTGTGTGTGTGTGTGTGTTTGTGTGTGTGTGTATTTCTCTGTCTGTCAGTCTGTCTGTCTGTCTCTCTCTCTCTCTCTCTTTATCCCTCTCTCTCTCTGTATCTCTCTCCCTATGTCTCTCTAAGTGTATGTCTCTCTATCTGTGTCTCTCTCGCTCTGTCTATGTCTCTCTCTGTCCCTCTCTATATATATGTGTGTGCGTGCGTGTGTCTCTGTCTGTCTGTCTGTGTCTATATGTCTGTTTCTGTCTCGCTCTCTCTCTCTTTCTCTCTCTCGCTCTGTCTTATATCTCTCGGTGTGTCTCTGTCTTTGTCTATCTCGCTCTGACTATGTCTTTCTCTGTGTATGTCTCTCTCTCTTTATCTGTCTATCTCGCTCTCGCTGTGTCTGTGTCTGTCTCTATGTATGTTTGTCTCTGTGTCTCTCTATCTATATATATATATATATATATATATATATATATATATATGTCTGTCTCTGTCTGTCTATATATGTCTATGTCTCACTCTCTATGTGTGTCTATCTCTCGCTCTGTCTTATATATCTCGCTGTGTCTTTGTCTTTCTTTCTGTCTCTCTGTCTCTGTATATATCAGTGTCTCTCTGTCTGTCGCTGTGTCTCTTGCTCTGTCTTTGTCTGTCTCTGTGTATGTCTATCTCTCTTTGTCTGTCTCTCTCCCCTCTGTCTCTCTCTATCTATAGCTCTGTCTGTCTCTCTCACTCACTCACTCTCTCTCTCTCTCTCTCTATCTCTCTCTCTCTCTCTCTCTCTCTCTCTCTGTCTCTCTCTGTTTCTCTCTCTCTGTTTCTCTCTCGCTCTGTTTTTCAGTATGTCTCTCTGTATTTTATCTCTTTCTCTCACTCTATCTGTCAATCTGTGTATCTCTCTCTCTGTCTCGTTATGTATGTGTGTCTCTCTCGCTCTGTCTATGTCTCTGTCGGTCTCTGTCCCTATCCCTATATATCTCTGTCTGTCTGTCTATGTGTCTGCGTGTGTGTGTCTATCTCTCTGTCTGTGTTTGTCTCTGTGTATCTATGTCTCTCTCGCTCTGTCTCTGTCTCTCTCCTTATCTTTGCCTATCTGTATGTATGTGTGTCTGTTTGTGTGTGTGTCAGTCTGTTTGTGTGTGTGTCAGTCTGTTTGTGTGTGTGTCAGTCTGTTTGTGTGTGGTTTTCTTTCTCTCTCTCTCTCTCGCTCTCTATGTATGTCTGTCTCTGTCTGTCTGTCTGTCTGTCTGTCTCTCTCTCTCTTTATCCCTCTCTCTCTCTCTGTATATCTCTCCCTATGTCTCTCTAAGTGTATGTCTCTCTCTGTGTGTCTCTCTCGCTCTGTCTATGTCTCTCTCTGTCCCTCTCTATATATATGTGTGTGCGTGCGTGTGTCTCTGTCTGTCTGTCTGTGTCTATGTGTCTGTTTCTGTTTCGCTCTCTCTCTCTCTTTCTCTCTCTCGCTCTGTCTTATATCTCTCGGCGTGTCTCTGTCTTTGTCTATCTCGCTCTGACTATGTCTTTCTCTGTGTATGTCTATCTCTCTTTATCGGTCTATCTCGCTCTCTCTCTGTGTCTGTGTCTGTCTCTATGTATGTTTGTCTCTGTGTCTCTCTATCTATCTATATATATATATATCTCTCTCTCTGTCTGTCTCTGTCTGTCTATATATGTCTATGTCTCACTCTGTGTGTGTGTGTCTCTCTCTCTCGCTCTGTCTTATATCTCTCGCTGTGTCTCTGTCTATCCTTTTGTCTCTCTGTCTCTATATATATCAGTCTCTCTCTGTCTGTCGCTGTGTCTCTCGCTGTGTCTTTGTCTGTCTCTGTGTATGTCTATCTCTCCTTGTCTGTCTCTCTCCCCCTCTGTCTCTCTATATCTATAGCTCTCTCTCTCTCTCTATATATATATATATATATATATATATAGCTCTCTCTCTCTCTCTCTCTCTCTCTCTCTGTTTCTCTCTCTCTGCTTCTCTCTCTCCTTTGTTCTGTATGTCTCGCTGTATTTTATCTCTCTCTCTCTATCTGTCAATATGTGTATCCCTCTCTCTGTCTCGTTATGTATGTGTGTCTCTCCCGCTCTGTCTATGTCTCTGTCGGTATCTGTCCATATCCCTATTTCTCTCTGTCTGTCTGTCTGTGTGTCTGCGTGTGTGTGTCTATCTCTCTGTCTGTGTTTGTCTCTGTGTATCTATGTCTCTCTCGCTCTGTCTCTGTCTCTGTCTCTCTCTTTATCCCTGCCTATCTGTATGTATGTGTGTCTGTTTGTGTGTGTGTCAGTCTGTTTGTGTGTGTTTCAGTCTGTTTGTGTGTGGGTTTTTTTCTCTCATCTCTCTCTCGCTCTCTATGTATGTCTGTCTCTGTCTCTCTATGTCTGTCTGTCTGTCTCTCTCTATTTCTCTCTGTCTGTTATCTCTATCATGTATCTCTGTCTCTGTCTCTCTGTGTGGGTGTCTCTCTGTCTCTGTCTCTCTGTGTATGTCTCTCTATTTGTGTCTGTCTCAGTCTGTCTCTCTCTCTCTCTCTCTCTCTCTCTCTCTCTCTCTCTCTCTCTCTCTCTCTCTGTTTCACTCTCTCTAGTTTATGGTATAGGGGAAATAACTCGTGTTTCTTATATATATTTCATTTCTAAAGTTGTTCCCTTAGACCATGAAACAAATAACAGTTGTTTCCCTTATACCATTGCATGGCAGCTGAGTAAAGACTGCGTTTAAATGATCCGATTTCAGAAATTGAATGGTCTAGGGTAAATAACTGCTTCAGATATACATGTATATCATCTTCTAAAGTTGTCTCCCTAAATTTGCTTAGACCATTGCAGGATAGCTTAGCGTGTGTTGCAGAGAGATTATGACCTTAACTTTTTAAGTGAAAAGGGGTCTTGCTTAATACAAGACAGAGTTATGGAACACAGAAATCTCAATTCATGACCTTAAATGGTGTGTTTTTCCAAGCTGAAATTCAAAGTGGTATCAAAGATGGGGTAAAGCATGAAACTGTTTTTTCTTAAAGGCATAAAAGAGACAAACGTTTGCTTAGATATAAAATGGAGCTTAGCAAATTAGTCATTTTATGACTGCAAAACATGCATGAACGTTCAATACAATATACTCATTTATTATCCAGACTTTATATCAACAGTGTTTACAAATAACGATATTTTAACTTCATGTTAAATAAAGGGGTAAAAACAAAATCTGTCTATAGCAATATGTAATGTGTCCATCCCGTTTGTAACATTTTTTCAGTTTTATCATGGTGTTTCCTGGGTTAGGTACCAGTACTACTGGTCCGTTTATCCTTACCGTCCTAGATAATCCCATACATACGCAATCGGAGCAAATTCGTGTGATTTCGCTGGCCAATCAGGGTAGTCAATGTTTTTGACCCCCAGAATGTTCTCTGTGTAACGGGCATTGTGAGAGCTCGATATCTTGCTGGAGAACGTCAGTATGAACGATGGCGGAAAAAAGTATCAGTATATAACAATAACGAACCTATTTAGGTTATCATGTATGGTTTTAAGTTCTGTTGTAACGAATATGCAAATTAGCATCACCGTTTCGGGTGCTGAGGTTTAGGGTTAGATATATAAGGCAAGTGGACCCCTTCAGGGTTGAGTATACTTTTCGCTGAAGGGATCTTCTGCGTCTTTAGCCCGGCACGTTACATTGGTGACAGCGGTGGGATAAAGACAACTGCCATATCGGAGTTGCCTTATCCATGGGTTTCCCAGGCCAAGACTCGGGACGAGTCTTCTCGGAGTGGGAAGTATTGTAACGAATATGCAAATTAGCATCACCGTTTCGGGTGATGAGGTTTAGGGTTAGATATATAAGGCAAGTGGACCCCTTCAGGGTTGAGTATACTTTTCGCTGAAGGGATCTTCTGCGTCTTTAGCCCGGCACGTTACACTGTCTTCCCGCTATGTGAAATACCGATCCATACCAAAACATTTCCACAACCGTAGCGATCACGTTGGACTATGTAAGTAGAGCCAAGCCTTTCACATTTCCGTCTCCATACTCGCATCCTGCCATCTGCTTCATGAAGAATAATGTTGTACTCATCTATAAAAACGATCCTACCTAAATAACCATCGAACATGTTGTCGAGCCAATTGAAGACGTGGTATACGGTGGCCTAGGCCTACGTTCAATGGGATATCACACGCACGAAGTCTTGATAGGCTAGGAATATTGTGTTTTGAGGTCAAACAAATTGCAATAATTTTTTTTGCACTGCAATGCATTTAAGTAAGGTCCCCAAAATGACATACTAAAAGTCCAAAAAAATCCGTGTAGTGGAAGTGTGTCTAATTCGCATAAATCCAAAATGGCCGCCAATTCTACTGTTTTCTCCTAGATTTAGTCAAAATGTTTACCTTACATACCTTTTAAAATACTTTTATTGTACTTTGAATGTCTAACATGTTATTTTCATGAATGCTTCTCTTTGCACAAGGTTTCATGTGCCTAAATGAGTGTCTTAATTTGCATAAAATCAAAATGGCTGCCAATTAAGGCATTTTTTGTGTAGAGAACAACACTTATTCATGTTGTAAAATATTCTTAAATTTTCAAATATATCATAATTAGGTTCTTTAGTTTGCATAAACACATACATATCCAAAACGTGGGTTGATTTGCATGAATTTTAATTCTCACCTTACAATGCATTCCAGAGCAACTATAATATATGTCTATATTGGTTTAAAATCTCAGTTCAGTTGTTATTACAGTTGGTAGTCCCCGAAAAACATACATTTATGCGGCACGCTGGTCAGTAGTAGCATCAAGTTCTAGGTCTGGTGGTGGTGAGTTGGTGCAACTAGTGCCACGACAATCAGTGCAGGCCGTTGAACATTGGAGGCCATACTTCCGGCACGTGCATTTCTTGGTTGCACAGTCTTTCTTGCATCCACATATGATGACTTTAAGGAGTGATGCGGTGGTTTATCAGTTTGTATTGGAAGATACTTCCCAGCCTTGACCTGCCAACCCCAGTCTCCCAATGTCAGGTCGTCTGCCATTCCTTTCCATTCTAATATCTGATAGTACACACGCAGACTGTGGAACTTTGCTGCTCCTGAAGTTGGTGGCAAAGTCTTTGCTTCTAAGGCAGACGAGATTGATGATTCCTTTACGCAATATCTTTTGTACCTCAAAGAATCTAGATCGTCTGATGGGTCACCACCATACATGCATACAAGTGCCTTCTCTCCTGCTGTAATAATGGTCTCCTTCAGGTCTGATGCTGGCTGACTAAACACCTTGGCATCTCACAGAAGTAGTCAATCTTCATGATTTTCTTCCGTGCTACTCATTTCCCTAGTCCAAATATGCGAGACGTTGGGTCGCAGCCCAGAAGCGCATGGAAAAAGAGATTGTCGCCACACACACTACTTCATAGAGTTTCCTTCAGCTGTTTGATATTCCATGTTCGATTCTTCTTGGAGTTTGCCTTGGGCTCAGGTGCAAAAAAGACGTCATTTGCATTCAGATCAGCGTAGAAGATCAGCAAGATGAGAAGGTCTGTGTCATCCCCGACAAGAACTGTGTCTTTAAACTTAGCTGTTTCTACTGCTGTAATTACAATTAAGAGATCTTCATCTCCTCTTGCATGAGATACAGTGCAACCATGCATTTCGAGCTTGGAACTGAGTAGGTTTATGAAGCGTTGCTTGTTAACCCCATTTGCAAGAAATTCGTCTTTCTTGGATTTGATTACCATGTCCTCTGCAAAGTTGACAGTCAGGCATTGACAACCTCCTGATCGTCTAAGATGTGTTGCATCCTTCATTGAGGGACCGCCTTGATAGCCATCAAAATCAACTGTTGTCCTTCCATATTTGCTGCTGACATAATTGACATATAGCTGGCATATGTTGTTGAAAGTACTCCCACGTGGCCAAGGAAAACGGTGAAGTAGAGCACCACCATCCAAAACATAATGAACATTACCACTGGGTAGTGTCTGCTCTTGTGTCAGCTCATGTTCAAACACCTTCCAAAGTGCATCTGCTAGGACTGGTTTGTCGGCCTCTAGGGGTAGACATGATAATTCAAACAGGGCAGGGGGTGACTGCATAACTCGTAGCTGAAAACTGATGCTAAAGTATCTTCACGTTCTCTACTGACAATGACCAGTCTCTGGAAAAGGAGTTGTGGGTCCACATGAACAGATTCATCGCCGATCTATACAGCAGTCCTTGCACCTAATGTCACTGCTTGATCACTTCTTTTGAATGAATGTTCATCCACTTTCTTTCCAGCCATGGAGTTCAGTATTTTGTTACCGACGTCTTTGGATTGGTCTACATTTACAGTTTTATCTGCAGTCATTCCATTTGCTATACTGTGCAGAGTAGTATCTTGACTGAATGGATTACGTTAACTGAGGTAGTTCAGTATTTCTAGCACTAATTTCTAACATCCCTACTCTGTCTGGCACTTGATGCATCTTTGTGTTGCTCACTTGTGAATAGGTAAGCATTAGTAACATCTTGCATTGCGTCGTTTACTTCTGCACATATTGGCATTGACAGAAGCCAAACAGTACGTTGGATTTCGGACATGCCACTGCCCCTTGTGAGGCCACCGCTTGTCTTTAAACTTCTCATTAACACCTGTTCTATGATGAGATCGGTAGACAGTCCCGCCCAGTAGCGATCACTTCTCCTAACTACGTAATACCCTTCTCGGAATCTTCTGTAGACTTCCGGGTGTGCGTGTGGTAATTCACGTATCATTTGCAAGTCGACATAGGCAGATTTAGCATACAGGATGTGTCCAGAAGCGGCAAAATATGGTAGCATATCATGGATAGCCTGCAAATGAAGCTCCCAGTTTCCAGTTCTCTCAGCTTTGATAATCTTGCGCAAAATATCTATCATGTCCATATAAAGCAACCAGAGAACTGCTGTTCGTGTGGTCATCATGTCTCCTTCTTGGCCTTTATTTGCCTAAGAATTTGTTTAATGACTTCAGAGGAGCATATTTCATCTACCAATGCTGTGGCAGACAAGAGTCTATCATACAGTTTTTGTGCTTCTCCCAAATATGTTTCTTTGATATATTGTTCCTTCCGTGTATCTGTTGCAGGTTCGTTTACTTCTGTGCCACAAGGAAACTGAACTTCGGAAAAATGGTCTCCCCAACCCCACTTGCTACTCCATATACCTCTTCTGGAAGTTGCTGTTCTACATGTGCTGCATCACAAATAATTTCAGGAATCTGCTCTTCCTCAATTGCTACATCACAATGCAGATCAGTAAGCTGCTGTTCGTTAGTAGTTGTTCCAGAGGGAACTTCAGTAGGCTGCTCCCCGAAATAAGCTACTCCACATGGAACACCTGGGTTTTTATCCTCCCCACTAGGAACTTCCGGGGGTTTCTCCTCGGTAGTTGACAGATGTACGTTATACAAGTCTGCTATTAGCATGGTATTTAGCGCAGCATCAACGAGCAAATGGCCCCGCACAGCTCTAGAAATTGCTTTTCCACCCAGCATATGGCTCACAGAGTTGCTGGCATACACTACTTCAAGAAGTTCCTGGAGTCCAGAGCCCGTCATCAAATGCCCTATACTTCCCAGGAAGCTCATTTCAGTGTACAATCCTCCAAGTCTCAAAACGATCTGCTTCAAGTCACTGTCACTTGGCTGGCTCCTGATTGTTGTGAGTGCCTTCCACCATAGCGGCTGATCAAAAGTCAGAACAGGTGTAGTATTATACTGTTTAGCATGGGTACAAACAAAAAGCAGAGTGGAGTTGACACAGGATGGATAACTAGGATTCATGTCAATCATGGGGAGAAACATAACAGATGACTGTCCAGGGTAGTTGCCCTTGTTTACCATCTAGATCGTTCCGGACCAAGAAGGCTTTGGGGACCGCAGGAGTAAAACAGGACGTGCAGAGGGGTTTGTTTGAGGTGTATGATGTACATGTAGTATTTTAGTTGATAAAAAATGTACAGCAGATCACTTTTCCAACTCTATTAGCGCCAAAACAGCTCTACAAGTTGAAAAATATGACAAAACCTATGTGTAAATCTTAATATATTGGCGGCCATTTTGGATTTATGAATACTGCGATGCACAATTAAACAAGATATGCCTCTGTATATGATATATAAAACATAGCACATTCATATAAATGTGAAATTTGTGCTTATAAGTGCCACAACATCTACCTATGATAAGAAATGCAACTCGATCTAGGTGAAAATCCTCGAAATAGCAGCCATATTGGATTTATGCAAATTAGGTACACTTCCACTACTTGGATTTTTTCGGACTTTTCGGTAGCCATTGAGGGGACCTCACTGAAATGCATTGCAGTGGAAAAAAAATTATTGCAATTTGTTTGACGTTTACCTAAAAAATGGAATATCTTTCCTAGCCTATGAAGCATTCAGCGGATTACGGTAAAGATCGAAATCCTGGAAAGTTGAGTTACATGCTTCCGGGCAACCATGTTTGATGACAATTACAATGTCATTTACATGTTTGATGACAATTACATGTTATATATCAATTACATGTTGTATATGACATGCCAATTACATGTTGTATATCAATAACATCTTGTATATGTCAATTTAAATGTTGTATGTTAATTACACGTTGTATGTCAATTACATGATGTATGTCAATTACATGATATATGTCAATTACATGTTGTGTATGTCAATTACATTTAGTATATTAATTACATGTTGTATGTCAATTACATTTTGTGTATGTCAATTACAGTGTGTATGTCAATTACATGGTGTATGCTAAGTATACATTTTATGTAAATTACATGTTGAATGTTAATATCATGTTGTATGTCAATTACATGTTGTATGTCAATTACATGTTGTATGTTAATTACGTGTTGTATTTCAATTAATTGTTGTATGTCAATTACATGTTGTGTTTGTCAATTACATTGTGTATATGTCAATTACGTGTTGTATGTTAATTACGTGTTGTATGTCAATTACGTGTTGTATGCAACATTGAATTTGGTAATTACGTGTTGTATTTTGATTACATGTTGTATTTCAATTACATGTTGTATGTTAATATCATGTTGTATGTGGATTACATGTTTTATGTTAATGACATGCTGTATGTTAATGACATGCTGTATGTTACTTACATGATGTATGTTAATTACATGTTGTATGTTAATTACATGTTGTATGTCAATTACATGTTGTATGTTAATTACATGTTGTGTTTGTCAATTACATGTTGTACATGTCAATTACATGTTGTATGCTAATTATAATTTGTATGTCAGTTAAATGTCGTATGTTAATATCATGTTATATGTCAAGTACATGTTGTTTGTTTATTTTAATTAAATGTTGTATGTCAATTACATGTAGTGGGTGTCAATTACATGTTGTATGTTAAGTACGTAATGTATTTCAATTACATGTTGTATGTTAATTACACGTTGTATTTCAATTAAATGTTGTATGTTAATATCATGATGTATGTCAAGTACATGTTGTACGTCAATTACATGTTGTGTATGTCAATTACATATTGTGTGTCAATTACATGTTGTATGTTAATTACGTGTTGTATTTCAATTAATTGTTGTATGTCAATTACATGTTGTGTTTGTCAATTACATTGTGTATATGTCAATTACATGTTGTATGTTAATAACGTGTTGTATGTCAATTACATGTTGTATGCAACATTGAATTTGGTAATTACGTGTTGTATTTTGATTACATGTTGTACTTCAATTACATGTTTTTTTTAATATCATGTTGTATGTTGATTACATGTTTTATGTTAATGACATGCTGTATGTTAATGACATGTTGTATGTCAATTACATGTTGTATGTTAATTACATGTTGTGTTTGTCAATTACATGTTGTACATGTCAATTACATGTTGTATGCTAATTACAATGTGTATGTCAGTTAAATGTCGTATGTTAATATCATGTTATATGTCAAGTACATGTTGTTTGTTTATTTTAATTAAATGTTGTATGTCAATTACATGTAGTGTTTGTCAATTACATGTTGTATGTTAAGTACGTAATGTATTTCAATTACATGTTGTATGTTAATTACACGTTGTATTTCAATTAAATGTTGTATGTAATATCATGTTGTATGTCAAGTACATGTTGTACGTCAATTACATGTTGTGTATGTCAATTACATATTGTGTGTCAATTACATGTTGTATGTTAATTACATGGTATATGTTAATTGCATGTTGTGTGTCAATTACATGTTGTATATCAATTACAAGACGTTCAAAATTGTTCGCATTAGGATGCAATCTCATTTTGACCTAAACTTCGCTAGCTGGTATCGAAAATAGTTACTGACCCTTTTCTTCTGAGTATATATATAGTAGTTTTAGATCAAAGGCTACGCTCTTCATTAAAATGTAAATCAACAAAAGCAGTCCCCAATTAGAAGTATTTAATCTATTTTCCCAGGTTGCACATATATATATCACTGAAAATAGTTACAGGTCTGTCAGCTTTAAAACAATAAAACATTGCCAACTATAGGGAATCCGGTGTCTCGAAAGATCCAATATAGATAGAGGAAAACAAAAGTTCAAGTGCTCCCAGGAATTAGTTATTCAATAGATCTTTCCATTTCAAACGATAATGTTAGGAAAACCATTGCTCTTTGATATGATTTTTTTTAGTATGATTCTATGATTTTAACATTTTGGTCCTTTTTGGGGTTTTGTTGGGCACCCAAAGTTACATTGAAATAATAAGGAGCTAACAATTATTCTGCTTTATTAAGGTATTTAAAAACATCCGATTGCTTCATTCCAAACGGTTTATAAATATATTTTGGTCCTTTTTGAACTTTTATGTAAAAGTCGGTGTCTCATAAAAGTGAAATGCCTGTGTATTTGTGTTTGCGGTAGTGTGCCATCTCAGGATCTCAGCAGGGTATCAGCCTGATAAGCCCCAACGTTGGCAATGCAAAAAACAAACCAAGAGGGCCAGGATGGTCGTGATCGCCCACCCGATTATTGACCTAAAATAGTTTTAGACGACTCAAGTTTCAAAGCTGATCCGGTACCATCTCTGTGGTGTAGTGGTATAGTTCGTCGCGGGTTCAATCCTGGGCCGGGTCATACCAAATAATGGCGCTATTTTGTAATAATCGTGAACGTGGGTAGCAAGATAAAATTCAGTTTTTAGCAAGGGTCTCGTTAGAGCCAATTGCTATAGTAGGCGAAATCCGAAGACACTGATCATTTTGAAACTGGAAGTGTTTTACAATGTTGGCATTGAGTTACTTCACATCTGTCTTTCTATATCAGCTCTGCGTTTCTGAACACCATATTGGGTTCATGAAAATGTCTTGGTAGTTGCAGATAATGTTAATGAAAGTGGACGATCTGCGGAATATTTTTTATAAAAAGAACGGACTGTTGCCAGCTTATACCCATGTCGGTCCTTTCGAACCGCCAAATAGTTATCGTCTAAAAATAAAAATGCGGTGACTTGTTGGCAAATGAAGTCGGAAAACGGATTTGATTTGACATTACTTACTCAAAAGAAAGAATTCGACAGAAATGTTATGTTAAAATGTACGAATTATATGATTAACAAATAAAATGTATTTATATGCTGTCAACATGACTTGATCACGCGCAACATGCATAGAAAAATTAAAGAAATGTGTGCATTCTTTCTTCAGTTGTCATTCATGAACTGAACAAATTAGAGCATTTCAAAATTGAATTTTAATTTATGACTTTACATTTGAAAGGGAGAGTGCTGTGTATATTGTCTTAATTAATTAACTCATGAATGAAAGTAGATCCACTCAAAAAAGCCACGCCTCTTAGTGTAACATATTTCCATATAACCCATGTATTCCATGTTAATCTTTTTAGTATTAAATATTCTGCTAAGCTATATGGTTGCTCCTTCATTTAATGTTGTACACATACACAATAAATTGGCGACGAGGTTTTGATTTTGTACCACTATAAATGCTATTATGTTAATTGAGATCATCATGGACATTGGAACTTAATGGCTTATCACAATCGGAACAAATTTAAGCAGTATGTGCATACGTTCATCATGTGTATTATGATTGTGATTTCTAAATTGAATTTGAATTGATGACTTTACATTTGAAGGGGGAGAGTGTTGTGTATATTGTCCTAACAAACGAACTCACGAATAAAAGTGTATCCACTCAAAGCGACACGTCTAAGTGTAATATATCAACAACTTCTACATTGAATATTCTCACATTTTGAGAATTTGAAAGAATAAAAAAAGTGCATGTATTTGCTCACCTATGTTCACATATGGAAAAAATTACATGTTCAGTTGTTTTGAGGCAGCTGTGACTGTGACTGTATAAAGCCATGCTATACTGACCCCCTACAATTTGGATTATTTTGTGTAAACGTAGTTTACTGTAAAATAATCTCCAGGCACGGACCATTCATTTTTGTTCTATTATAGTACATTGTAAATTTTCTTGTGTTTATAAAATGAATCATGTTAATTTATATAAATCATTTCAAACAAGATAAAACAAATTTTGCCAACATTTTTAGTTGTAAGTATCCAGAAATTGTGGATACAGATTGTTTATTCATTGCTTTGATATTTTAATTGGAATTAAAATATAGTTATAACTCTTACTCGATTTTGATATAGCAATGCATTGGGATTAATGCATCAATGAGTGTGTTAGCTATGCAACGACCTCTGTAAAATACCACCAGTCAAATAACAGTTTTTGCGATAGACCCCCATTCTGTGTATATTCATATATTGTGCATTCAACTCAAATATTACTCAATTAACGGACATAACAAGGTCTTCTTGTAAAGTGTATGTGATAAAAACAAATCGGTAAATCCTTGTCCCAATGTATTCCGTGATCAGCTGTTAGTCCTTCCTGGCAGCACTTTCAGTGCTTTGATATAACTAATATGTGTTTATATTTTCTCATAATACTTTGTGAAATTAGAGAAATGATGTGAACGATATGCTCTTCGGGACGGCTGTAGATTGTATAATTGGCGTTGGTACACCGTACCACTGTATGTATGTTGTACCCCTAGTAAACAACCATAAGTGTAAATCAAGGTCAACCTGCGCAGCTCGCTTATTTTAGTCCATACAACTTTCTGACTAGCTGCATATATTTAGAGTTTAGATATTTAGACTCGCGATTACGTGAACATGGGAAGATTAGAATTTATCGTTTAACTCGAACATGTGAAAATAAGAATTTATCCTTTGATTCGAACATGTGAACATTCGAATTTATCTTTAAATCGAACATGGGAAGATTCGGATTGATCTTTTCACTCGAAGCACTTCCTGAAACGGATCGGTCATTTTTGATAAACAGTATCAGCAGCTCTGATTTTTCTTACGAGCAATCAGAACTATTGCTTCGCTGTTTTTACTGGATTGTCTTTTCTTAATTTTACACACTTTTTAAGTATAAGGGTCACAATACACCTCGTTTGTCACACTTTTTAAGCGTTTCCCAGGTAGAACACCATATATCATTGAAAAGAGATACTTCTTACCTTTAAAATAATCCATAGAAAATGTGGGGTCATGCATTATGCAAGAAAGAACTCGCTCTGTGAAGATGGGGACCGTCCTTTTTACCACAATCCAGCTAGGCTGAAACTGGGTTTACACATCCTCTACTTTCACTTTCACACAAGGTCAAAATACCTAAAATGATCAAATCAAACAGTTCCAGTTCATCCTCTACATATTTACAAAGAATTTACACCCTTTGTCACATAGCCAATGCAGTCTGGGCCAGATGTACAACCATTTCTAGGCAAACAAAGTTTTGTTTACGCACTACGGTGCTGTAGATCAAAGGGCCCCGCGGATGTATTTAGCGTAATTTGACCTAAATGAATTACGACGCTGACGAAACCTGAATGAAGTAAGCATAAATACAGTACAGCTCACGGGGAAAACGCATCGTCCGCGAACCACCGCAGACAAATCTCAACGCGGACCATTATTTTGGTCCACGAAAATAGGCGGTAGCCCACCCATCACCCCGATTTGATTTTCTTTGCCATCGCGGACGCAACAAAATAGCCGCAGGGGGTTAATAAAACTGATACTCGCGGATTTGCGGTGGAACCATCAAGGATTCGCGGTGGCATTACTTTAACTAGATAAGCTTTTTCTCGGCCAATTTTCTGGGAGTATTTTTGATTTTTAATTTTGATTTCATTACAGTAGGAATAAATGGTGTTGAAGAGGACAATGATTATAAATCAGTGCTAACTATAAAGCAGCATATATGCGTAACAACTCAATGTATTAAAATACGTCAATACAATTATCCTAAACTTGATGTATTCTGTAAACAATACAACTACGTGATAATAAAACTGTTAATTCTGCCTGAAAGATGTGTAGCTTACTTTAAATCTCACTAATAAATGACGTAAATCCACTGTCAATCACCACAATTACCAATACATTGTTCATTCTTAATCACCTATAAATTATTTCTTTGAGACCTGTTTCAAAGTCGGCTGAATAACAAAAACCAAACCATAACAAACTTCGCAGACAAAGAAACGTGAAGCGCTCATGTTAATCCCGAATTTAATTAAACAAGTTATAATTACTGAAAAAAATGAAAGCTTTGTGGCAAAAGGAGAAATTGCTCGTTTGAGCATTTTTTTGTCACACTGTTTTCAAAAGTCGTCTGCTGCAGATGCGTCAAAATACGTTCTTAGGTGGGAAAGGGTTAACAACTTGTCTTCATAACACTTCAATATTCAAACCTGGTTATACTTGAGGTTAATTTCGGTGTTCCATTTTGCTGATCCGCGTGCGCTTTTTTTTATATTTTATATGAGTCAGTGCATCAATATCATCAATATCAATCAATATCAACAATTTTCACACATAAAACTTATTAAGCGTATAGGTTCTGATAACACGGAGTACATAGTACAACATGTAGGTGGATATGATCAATGTAGACCCAGATCAACCTACGCATCCGCACTTGTTGATATGGTCCTGCGCTGCTCGGTAATTTGTCACCAAAGGTTTCAGTCAGATCAGAATACATGGATGCATATGCAAATCATTATCTGTACTGTACTTAGTTCTTACCATGTCTGAATGTGTGAAAGGGCTAACGACATTATTCTCCAAAACGTAACAAATAACTTTTGAACTTTAATCAATATCTAAACTTTTATTTATAGATAGTGTAAATATCTTTTCAATACAGTATATGTTTTCAAAAGTCTTGAATATATTTCACCTCTGCCACAATGTTTTCAAAAGTCGTCCACTACAGTGGCGTCTGAAATCGTCTATTGATATGGGAAAGGGTAAACGTCTATACGTGGGAAAGGACTAACGACCATATTCTCCAAAAATGTAATATACACACCGATAAACCAGTTCTTACATATAAGCCTGTACCTTGTTAAACTAATATAACTAACAGTGCTTTACGACAAGTTGTTTCATAATAAAGTGCAATACATAACTACATGTAAACTAAATTCTACTCTGTATCAACACATTACGTTGAAATGAAAAAGTGTCATTTGCAACAATATTACAGTTGGATCATTTATTTATTAAGTTAATAAGTCTATTTTATTTATTTATTGGGGTTTTACGCCGCTTTCAACATTATTTCAGTTATATCACGGCGACAGTTCACTTATTCATGATCTTATTCATGATCCCTGGGTAAACAAACCAGTACTAGGCTAGAAAATGTGCCTTGCCCAAGGGCACTCCACCATGACCGTAGTACCGCGACTGGGGATCGAACCCGGGACACCCGGTTTCGAAATCCTCGACGCTAACCACTCGACCACAGCTCAATAATCAACAATCTGCCTTTAAAACGTATATCCGATGTTCGCCATTTTCTATTACGAAACTTGACCTCTTATAGTTAACAAACACAATCTTCCACTGTTTTTCGAATAATTTGCTGAAATGGAATGAATTTGAGCAAGTTGGGTCATACAATAATCACAATTTATCAATAAACGTGTACATGTACATGTACATAATCGAAAAAAAATAAATATGTTTAATAAAAGTAAAAATCGCTGTTGAATCGCGGTGAATTCATAATAGATAAGAAGCTCGAAATGTCAATCGCGGTGATCAAATTAGCCCATCGGCGGTATTGCAGTGATCATAGAGTTTGAATTGCGGTTATCATCCGCGATGAAAAATATTTGTCCATCGCGGTAAAAGCGTTTTCCGCGTGAGCTGTACTGTACAGCGATCATTCGAACTCGT